>JANHZU010005993.1:0-20647 GCA_032468055.1 Acrochordus granulatus | reverse complement strand
GAGGTTTCGGTCCTAGGGTGTTGCTGGACTTGATCTGCCACCCATCATGGTTAATGAGAGAATTGGCCTCCATAATGCTCCAAGCTCCAATACAAAGTGTTCCTCAACAGAGAAAGCTAATAGCAGAAGGACAATTAGCTTGACTCAATACAAGCCAGATCTACTGAGTGAGGCATTTTTCTAGTTCATCCAGATTTCAGATGGATTAAAAAAGCAAGAAATGGATTACCAGAGATGAGCTCATCCTTATTATTATGGGGAAAAGGAAAAAGTTCATTAATCCACATTGCCTGGATAATTCATCTGTCACTTGTGACTTGAAGCCTGACATGCTTCTCCTGGTTTCCCCTTCTGCAATTGAAATTGAGTCAGATAATTGTATCAAGCTATTTGCCAAAACAATGTCAAATCTTGAAGGCATGAGAAATTAGCATGGAATCATGCAAAACACATTTCCACGCTCATGCTAAAATCTGAGCTTGCAACCGCTGCAAAATATTCTGTGCTTACAGTCTACTGTTGTTACTCTTGTCAAATAATATCTTACTTGAAAACCAGGATACTCTTGTCAAATAATATCTTACTTGAAAACCAGGAAACCAAATCACAATAACCACACCAAGCCATTAAAAAAGTGGACCAGAAAAATTGGCTCATTCCTAAAATGGACAATTTTCATCACTGAAGGACTTTAACTGCATTAGTATCAAAAGTCCCTCCCACCAAGTGTCCACGTAAAACATAAGGGGAATTGGAGATGCATGGAATGGAATAATTGCAGCCTGAAACAAGGTTTACACTTACTTCTCTCTGATCTGGGCTCCATTCTGAGATCCAAGCACCTCTGGAGGAAATAAACAGCCGTGTAGAAAAGAAAGTCTATCAACAGAAGGGAACAGGGTTGAACCGTGGAGTCCTTGCTGCTCTCTGAATGTAGCGGCTTGCCTGTAGACATTTCATTACCAGACTAGGTAACCTCATCAGATATTTTTATTGGCCAAGCATGGTTAGTCATGGAAGGAATTCCTCTTTGGGACAGTAGCTCTCAGTGTACCTGTAGTAACAATAAACAACAATAATGTAATGCATAACAATGTAAACGTGCAGTCAATAGGAGGAAGTGTTATAAAGTTTTAAATTAATAGGCATGTATACACATTAGATAGAACTTCTGGGCTAATTAGCATTCTATGCTCCTGCTCTATCTGTCTTGTAGCATCATCATATAGCATGAGTCAAGACTCCATTTGAATGATGGCCCGGGGGAAAAAGCCGTTCTTGTGTCTGGTAGTTTTGGTATGCAGGATGGAAGAGGTTCAGACAAGTCGTGTCCAGGGTAAGAGGGATCTGCAGATACCTTCTCTGCCCTTTTCTTGGCCCTCCCAATATACAGGTCTTTTGTGGAGGGCAGGTGAGTTGAAATTAGCTTTATTGCAATCTTGACTATATTTGGAGTCTGTACCTGTCCTGTGTGGTTGCTGCACCGAACCAGACAGTGGTAGATGTGCAAAGGACGGACTCAACAATCCCTTTTGTAGAGTTGTATCAGCAGCTCTTGAGGCAGGTTGAACTTCTTGAGCTGACGTAGGAAGTCCATCCATTCTTAAGTGCTGATGTTAGCTGCCCATTTTAAGTCTTGGGAGATTATAGAGCCTAGAAATTTGAAGGACTGTACTACTGACACTGTACTGATGAGCATGGTAAGTGGGGATAAAATGGTAGGTCTCTTCCTGAAATCCACTGTCATTTCTACAGTTTTGAGTGCGCTCAGCTCTTTCGACTGCACCACAGGGCCAGCTGCTCAACTTCCTACCTGTATGCAGACTCATCACCATCTCCGATGAGTCCAATGATTGTTGCATCATCTGCAAACTTCAGAATTTTGACAGAGGGGTCACTAGAGATGCAGTGATTTGTGTAGAGGGAGAAAAGTAGCGGAGAGAGCACATATTCCTGAGGAGCACCAGTGCTGATTGTCGGAGTACTGCATGTAATTTTCCCTAGTCTCACCTAGCTTCATCAATGATGCAAAAATGACCAGAATACTTCCTCTCCAGCAGACTATACCCAGATAAGCAGTGATTAATACCAGACAAACAATCAAGCAGAAAACAAAATCCTAATCAAGGAACTACCAAGGAGAAAACCATGCTCCCATCAACACTGGCAGGGCAAGTTACTGTATATAAACAGGGAGCAAACCCCACACTCACACTGATGGTATTACCTAGTTGGATAATGAAAAATCTGCAAGCAAAACAACCAAGCTCAGAAAGCACCAGGGACTCCACAAGAAAAATCTATATTTTTCTCCTTTAAATTCACAAGTTTAAAACATGTACAGTATACCTATTTAATGTGATCTGACTCCGGTTCTGATCTTTTCTTGACCAATCTGGGTGGGTTTATTAGGAACCTCAAAACAATACCATTCTAACCCCAAGACAGAACCTGAATTTGGTCTGCTTCCTTTCCATCTGCTTGTCTCATTCAAGTTCTTCTGGAGAGCTTCTCCTCCAAAGCATGGCAAGGAGGTAAGGTGTGTACAGCATCTAGGATGGTGTTTCTCAGCCTTGTCAAAGCTGTATGGACTTCCAGAATTCCCCAGCCAGCATGCCACACAGTTGCCAAGATTGAGAAGCACCGACTTAGGGAGCGAAAAAAAAAAAGTCTGCAGCATTAGGGAAGATATGCTGGACCTACTGCAAAAGTGGAAAAGTAAATAACTCAGGGAAAGTAAATAACTTCGGAAGTGTGCCAAAAAAGGAGCAAAGGGTACTTTTTAAACGCAGACACGCACGTATCTTTTATTTATGAAGTTGAATTTGTAGGCACAGCAGCTGTGATGTTTGGAAGGCAGGCGAAACGCCACTGTGATCCATCAGCCTGATGCCTTCCTCCTACTTTATAATCTCACTGACATTCAGACTCATCCAATTCAGGAAGCTGGGCTCTCTTCTGACTTGGACATCCATTTTACTTTTCTCAAAAGTTCTCCTTTGGCTTTTGGTCTTTTGATTTCTGATAGAACCTCACTTGAACTGGGAGGCATGACTAATTATGATTTTCATTTCATTGAGAATGATGTCATATTCTGACTCTAAATCAGCCCTAAGAGCCAATCTGGTGTAGTGGTTAAGATGCCAGATTACAAACCAGGAGATGTGAATTCTAGTCCTGCCTTAGGCATGAAAGACAGATGGGTGACTTTGGGCCAATCACCAGGAAATGGTGAGTTCTAGTCCCACCTTAGCCATGGAAACTGACTGGGTGACTTTGGGTCAATCACCAGGAAATGGTGAGTTCTAGTCCCACCTTAGCCATGGAAACTGACTGGGTGACTTTGGGCCAATCACCAGGAAATGGTGAGTTCTAGTCCTGCCTTAGGCACAAAGCCAGCTGGATGACCTTGGACCAGTCCTTTCTCTCAGCTGAAAAAAAATGCAGCAAGGGAAAACCACTTCTGAAATCTTGCCAACAAAATAACAGGGATTAGTCTAGGCAGTTGCCAGGAGTTAATGCTGACTCAAAGAGGCACAGGCAGAAAAAGCAACCTTGCTTTCAGCAGAACTTTCAAAGTGTAGAGAGCCATGGGGATTCTGGAAAACTATTAGGTGATTGTTACAACAGCAGTATGTGCAAAAACATGCACTGAGCCTAGGGAAGAAGGACAGTATTAGGAAGAGGTTCAGACTGGTGCCTCCCTGACTTTCTGAGATATAAGATAGGGAAGAGAAAACAATCACGCTTTCAAGATTTTACTACAATAGCTTGTTTAAATAGAATTCTAGTCTTCTTGTGGAAACCTCAAAAACCTGACAATAGGATTTGTGGTCACATTCACCTGAATGTGAATAGAGCAATATAGTTGTCAGGCTCCAAAAACCAAGAAAGATGCATTGCTGTTCTTCTAAGCAGTTTCCTTTATTGCCTGGAGACAAAATCTTGCCAAAGTAAAGCAGACTACTTTCACCATTAAACGTATACTCTGGGAACTATTAGGGAGGAGATGTCATCATCCTCTCTCTCCCACACAACCATCTAAACTTTGTTGTCTTTTCTCCTCTGCAATGCACTCATTCCCACTTGGAAATCTGGGCTACTAATCAAGGAGATGCTGGACTGTCTCCACATCAAGGAGATGTTGGATTTGAGAACATGCAAAGAGCTTGCTCAGACCTTCCAAGATGAAAGATCAAACTCAGGCACAAAAGACCAGGTGCATTCTTAAAGGTTTCCAATTAAATTATTTATTGCTAAAGCCTCGACACAAGAATTTTCTCAACTAGCAGTCAACTAACAGTCAGCACCTTGTTGGTGCCAGTTAAGGTTCAATGGCAATCAGGAGGAGTTGGACTTAGTGCATTTGTGGCTATGTAGTGACTCTAAACTAATCCCTCTTTTCACCCCTTCCCCTGGCTCTGCCATCTCTTCTCCTTCACAGAGGAAAGAGCTGAGCAAAAGGAATTCTTGGGAAGTTTCTTCTTAGGGTTCAAAAGATATCAGCTGCAAGATCAACTAGCAAGAGATTGAACCACACACTATATTTAAGAAAGCACAGTCCACAAAAACCAGAAGCCACATGCTATTTTCTGGACAACTATGACCCATCTTTCCGTGCTACCTAGTCAAGGTCCATAGGACTCCATCAACTAAATTATCTCACTGTCACTTTAATATTTTGCCATCTGCTAAACAGAAAGTTCAGCACGCCTAGTAGGTCCCATAAAGACATTTATTTATTACATTACATAGAGCAACATCTGCCACAGTGCATGGCTCAACTACCCTTCCTAATTAAACAAACAAACAGGATGGTTTTCAAATTTGGCCGGATTTACCCTTTTTTTTTGCTAGATCCTGGCTTTTTTAAAAAATAATAAAACAAACGGAGACGCAGTCGTGACTGACTAATCCACAAGATTATGACACGCTGTGCTCCTGAGACCTGGAGACGGAAGACTTCCTTAAAAAACTCCAGATCTCAAATTCCATCTTAAAAGAAGCATTCTTTCCTTGACGAGAGAGAAATAAAAGAAAGCGTCTTATAAAATGGCTTGGAGTAGATGTGCGTCCAAAAAAGTTCGTCAGGAGTTGAAGCGTGAAAACTAACAATTGGGTGGCAACTTTGGGGAATTGGGTTCATGCACAGAGCTTTGAGGAAGTGTGAGTGGTCCTAGTCCCATTTTTGGTGCACTTCCAGGGAACATCTTGGACTTCCAATTTGGAAGTTGTGTTCTGAACAGGTCTTTCACAGGAGATGGTTAGGTGCAATCCAAACCTCTATTCCTATGTTCTGAAATTCATTATACCCATATCTGGGAGGGACTAAGTCAAAGAAGCGTACTTTCAATCAAATTCAGAGCCTTGAGCCTCCATGGACACATTTCTCAAGTTTTCTTGACAGTAAAAGAGAAATTTTGAGACCACCCTCTTGCCATGATTTAAAAACAGCCTACTCTGCCCTATATCCCTGAGATTTCTGAGCAAAATGTTATCAACCAGGTTTGGCACAACCAGGATTTCTAACAACTTCCAAAGTCAGGTTGGTGGGGCCAGTTAGGGGAGCACAGAAATATACTAATAACTAAATTAAAGCGGGATCTTTGTCTTTAGAACCAATTTCTCACATATAAAACTCATGTCTTTAAAGCATTTGTATAACGTTCCGAAGGATACATTAAAAAAAATCTTAAAGAACTGAGTCAGTCAACCAGAACAACCCCGGCAAAAAAAGTCATAAAACTGAGTGTGGCTCCCTGAACAACTGCCTGCTATTCTGGTTCCGCTTGTGGTCATAAATGGAGGACTACCTGTGCATGGTGTGAATAACAGGCAAACCTGCAAAAGAAAAATACGTGCATTTTTTGCACTAACAGTCATGTGTCACTTAGTTTATTTATTTATTCATGTACTTATTTATCACTGTATATTTCTATGCTGCCGAAATCCGGAGACTCTTGGCGGCTAGCAAAAACAAGCATTAAAAACATCGATTAAAAACATTTTAAAAAATTTAAATAAAATAAAACATTAAAACTAAAAACCCGACGGGTCCATCTCATTCCCTTCCCTCCAGAGACATTACATATTCTTGCAGGGGATGTAAAGATATTATTATTTTTTTGCAGCAAGTAGGAGTGTGTCTAGGTCTATTTTGGAATGAAGCAAGGGAAAAAAGGAGAGAAAGGGGAAACCCAACCCAGTGCTGGGAACTATTTTGGGTTGCCTTTCCCTTAAACACCTTTTCAAAATAAACAGTGGTTAGACAAGCAAACAAGCAAAGTGATTACTTAGGCCTTGTGCTACAGCGATGTAACGAATTTCCCAACAAACTAATGTTATTATTTTAATGAAAATCTGTATCTCATTCATTAGACTGACATATGACTAGCCATTAGTAACAGTTCGTTTCCAAAAACCGTGGCAAATAAAGTTTGATTAAAAATTAACGAGCCCCAACCCAACCAGCACACAACCACATTTCGTCGCTCTTGTTCCCCTTTATTGTCATTTTGCTTGAAGAAAAAAGAGGGATTGAAATACTGGCACTCGGAGTGGAGCATGGGATATGAATATGCCACCCTTGCTCTCTTATGGTTCCCTCAACCGTCGGTGCTAGAGGTGAATCATTAAGTGGTGAGACTGCGCTGTGGAGGATGCATTCAAATGGAAGAGGCCTTGGTCCATTTTTGATCTTCCGGCTACGAAGCTCAGGAGTGCCTGGTGCCATTAACAGAGACACTCCTTTCAGGACAGCCTGTAAAGCTACCAAGGCGGGAAGTGCTCTCTGAGCTTGCTTGTTTTCCTGCAGACATTTCATTACCCAACCAGGTAACATCATCAGTGCTCAGGCAACCTGTCCTGAAAATAGCCAAGCTCAGAGGTCACCAAGGACCCCCCAGTTCAATTCTGAGTTACAAATGTTTGCTTTTGCTGCTGCCAAGGAATAGGTATCTCAAGGTTCTTGTCAGCAACTCTGCTTAGCCCCTGTTTCATGCTCCAGTTGATAAGTTTAAATCTCAAATATTCTCAGAAGAACCTGAGGTTCATATCTGATCTGTTCCTTTCAGGCAGGGGTAAGGAACCAATGACTTCCCAGATTTCCAAAACTACGGCTCCCAGCAACTTCAGACAGCCTGGACAGCAGTGAGGCATGAGCTCAATGCAGCAACGTTGGGGAAACACAAGCTCCCTGCCTGACAGTGTTTCTTCTGCTTAATCAGTAGGATAAGGCAAGAATAACGTTTCCTTTGAACCAAGCTCAGTTTTAGGCTTAAGACCTCTCCATATTTGCAACCATATGGAAAAATTATGTTCTTGATGCCTTTTAAATGTTTTTTCATTTTCCCAAACTAACCTATTTTTCTGTTCTTTCCTGATCACTTTTCATCCAAGTTCTAATCATGTCTAACTTGGCTTAGCTTTAGAGATCTGTCCAAGTTAGTTAAGTGCTAGAACCTAGCTAGAAGCAAATGAGACACCAGCTCCAATATCATTAATGACTCCTTCCTTCCTTCCTTCCTTCCTTCCCCCATTTTTAGGATTAAGCAGAACAACTTTCTGTCTCACATTGTCCTAAGACAAGATGTCTTCTCTTCCCATCAAATGAGATCAACCTTCTCCAGACCAAATCAAGATCATGGGCCAAATTTCCCAACACCCATAAGAAAAGATCAAGCAAGTTCCAATTTTGGAATCTAATCTAAAATTAATCTGATTGAACCCAAGACAAAGTCAATCCTCACAACAGGAAATCCACAGGATCTGATTCAGAGTCAGAGACTTTATTGGCCAAGCCTGATTAGACACACAAGGAATTTGACTCCGGTACAGCAGCTCTCGGTAGTCTTGCAAGACAACAGTGAGTAAAATAAAATGATGATGTAACAGATGAAATTGTGTATTCAGCAGTAAAGTGTGCATCCAAAATGTGCAGCCAGTAGAAAAGGAAATATAGGAAAGTATAGAATTAGAACCAAAATCTAGTAATAAGCATGTGTGCACATTAGACAAATCCTCTGAATTAATTTAGAATTCTTTGCACTATAGTAGTCATCGTGTCATGTCTTATATGGTGAGTCAAGTATTCAGCTGAATGGTGGCACAGGGGAACAACTGTCCCTGTGTCTGGTTGTTTTGGTATGCAGTACCTTACAGCACCATCCAGAAGGAAGAAGTTCAAACAATGGTTCTCCTGAAAAAGGGAGAGGGGGAGAGAAGAAAGCCAGCTACTTGATTGGAGAGAAGAAAACCAGCTACTTGATTTAGAAGTACTGATATGTAGGCTTTTCTAACAATATCTACCCATAAATATTTAAAGACAGCATCTGCTGCTTCATAACATTTCTTGAAAAGGCTCAAACATTGGATGGTGTGTGAGGAAGCCATATACATTTCCATTTCTTCGCAAGAATGGGTGGAAAAAATACCATCATCAAGTTTATTACCAATAGATGGACGGTATTCAATCACATGATTAGAAAGATTTACAACTTGAGACCTAGAACTAAGAGCTCAAGTTTGGAAGTTGATTTAGTGAATCATGGAAACAGCCATTTGATGAAACGAAATAGTCTTGGAAGCTCTCACCTTAGGACCCAATTATAGGGCTGAGCACATTTTCAGTGGGGTGCTTATTTTAGCAAAGGTATGAGCAAAATGCTCCCTTGAAGCAACCTTGTGACAGGTCCTAAGAACCAAGAAAGACATGTGGAATAGCTTCTGAGCAGTTTTCTTGATTGTTCCTCACCTACAGAGAAAAATCTTGCCAAACTAAAGCAACTATTGCATCATTAAAGATATACTCTGAGAACTTCTAGGGAGAAGTGTCTTGACCTTCTTTTGACCAAATTATCTAAACTTTGCTGTATTTTGGTCTTCTGGAATGCAGCCCCCCTCCTGAGAATCCAGACTACATTCTATTAAGCTTTGTAAAACAATTATGTTTCTTCATTGCTGAAGAAAATACTTGCATTGTTCCATATCCTCTCTCTATAGAGACCTCCACCAGCATTTCCATTAGCTGGAAAATGATACACACATTTGTGTGTATTGGACATACTCATTCTCCACAACATCTTGTGGACTTGCCAATCAGGGCTTTAAAGCATTGCCAAGCACCTCAACAAAGAGTCACACTACCTCTTCCTCTCACTAAGAATCACTTATCTCCACAAAGCACACCATCTCGTCATCTAAATTTAAGCTTCCTTTATGTTTTTTTTTTGGGTCGGTGTTAGCCAGAAGCACTTCCCTTGGGGTGTCTTTTGACTTTTTCTAAAAGATTGCTTTAAGTTAAAAAAAATGAGGTGGAAAGTTAGCATGTTGCAAGGCTGAGGACCATTTTCTAACATTCTCTTCCCTCCCAGAGGCATCTTAGTGAATAAAAGGGCTGAAAGGTAAAGTCTATTGCTTGGCTTGCAGCGATGCTCACCTGCCCAGGAAAAGAGATAAAGGTAAGATGGATTGTCAAGAAATAGATTGAGGAGCTCAAGAGATTAGTCTGGCATGGCAAGCCATTTTGTGAGAGCGTCCATGGCACATGTCAAAAATCCTAGGGTGCTTGTCAGCTTCCCAAAGACCTTGCACCATATCATGTTCTCTATGAACAGCTTAAGCCTCTTCTCCATCCTAGACCCTCATGTCTATACTCATGCGTTCATCTGAATGCACAAAAGGTATTTTCAGATATGAAGGCATCGTGGGGGGAAAAGTTAGAGTTAGGAACAGTCCTTCCCTCTATTAATCATTATTCGCAGAAGCAAACTAAAAAAAGGGGGACTTGAGTATGATTGCATCATGGTCAGACTGCTTGCCAGTCTGATCCTAAATCTTCTTGAGAGCTAGCTATAAAATATACAACACAATCCAGTGGTGACAGTAAGAACCATCAACAATTTTACAGAAAGCTGAGATCAGCCTCTATAGAGGGATGGGGAAAACAAGGCAGGATGGCAGATCCTATCACATGAAATCCCAGACTCTAATATGCTCCTCAGCATTTTTCCTAGTGAAGAAATACATTTCTTTTAATGAGAAGATTGAAGCAGAATTCATGTTCCCATTTTCAAGAAGAGTTAGACTTGCTGGAATGAATCAAATTTCCTTGAATTAATCTTAGTTTGGAATCAAAGATGTTATGCAAAAACCAGAATTTTTGACCTCCAAAGTACATAATTTAATATGCAGGCGTGACCAGCAAGGGGCATTGCACTACCCCAAATCCATCCTCATATTCATGTAGAAGGAATTCCATCACCAACATTACACCACCAAAACCCAACAATCATCAAATTCCCATTGATTTTTCCCTAGGGATGGAAGAAAACTGGAGTATGATGTTCTACTGGCTTAATACACTCATGTGAGGCTCAAAGAAGGCTAGACAGCTCGGTTCTAATCTAAAAGTTTATTGAAGCTTCAAGATCACGAGAATTTCTCCAACTGCCAGCCCAACACCTGGATTTCCCAGATAAGCCTGAAAGCCTTCATGAGGGGGTTGGATCTCTGGTGTTCGTGCATGTGTAGAGACTCCAAAACTAACCCCCCTTTTCACTCCTGTCTCAGCCACACTCAGATGTTTACATGGGAAATCAAGTCCCAAAATCCACTGCCTCTAGTGACAATAGGAGACCATCGCGCCTGATGTGGCTGGCAAGAAGATGCTGGCTCCAATTTTGAACGACAATCATAAAAGAGCTTTTGCTCCATTTTGCTCAGTGCACTGGAAATTTCATTGAATTATTTCTTTTGCATTAACTCAGCTGATTTTTGTCCCTAAAGATTTCCTTGTGTACAAAAATCAATCTGGAATTCATAACTTTTTATTAGCTAACAGCCACCCATTTTTTTCTTAATAATATTTTTTATTAAAGTTTACAAATAAAAAGAGAAGAAACTAATACTAGGAAGTAACAAACTAAAAAGAATATAAAACGTAAAAATGCAGAGAAAAAGTGTGTGCGTGTGTACACACACATACATATATATATACACATACATACATGTACATGCACACAGATACACACACACACATGCATACTTCACACACACACAAATAACTCCTCCCTCCCTTCAGACAAGTACAAACTTCAGCAACATATTACCTTCTCTGATATCTTAATAAAAGATCTCTTCTTCCCGTATCTCAAATCGGGAAAAACAGGCAAAATATAAAATCTCATCATTCAGTCTTAATCATCACAGGATGCATTATAAGAAGATGGACCTGCACAAAAGCTAAATCTGATTTCCCTTCCATTTCATTTTTAATTAAAATCAAATCTCATTCATTTGTTTACGAGGGCTGTGAGAAAGTCCAGCCTGGAAATTCACTTTGAAGGCATTTGGATCAAATCTCCACATTGGGCAATCAATCCAACTATGGGGTCAAATTATTTGCTTCTGAATCAAATGGATGATTCAGGGGCTTTTTGTAAGTGAGTAGAAAGTCCCCTCGACCCCCCAAAGAACCTGAATTGCCTTTCCAAATCAAACTAATTCCATTCAATAAACAAATTTGGAAATACAAATAAAACTGAGCGAGAAATCCAACTCAAAAAGAAAAAAAATGGACTGGTTCTGACTTAATCGAAGCCTGTGATGATCGCTTTCTAACCTTTAATTTATTGAATTTCTTCCTGTCATTTAAAAAAAATAAGTCTTGTAACAATATCTGGATGCTTCTGTGCAGCTCCTGTGCAACTCTGAGGTCCCTAATCAAGCAATTCTGATTTAGCACCATCACTCTTGGATCGACCAGGAAGCAGATGAAAGTTTAACTCCAGTATTGTTAATATCAGAATATTGTTAATATCAGAAGCCGATGGAGAGCAGAGACCAAGCTGCATTTCACTCCTCTACATCATTCTTTGGCTTATTTTGGTAACAAGAAACAGGATTCAAATTTTCTCGGAGCACGTAAAAGTAGATTAAGCACCTGATGATCAAACCGGGTAAGGTTAGATTATATTTGATTGGAGCTATCTGCGTTCTGTTGACCTCAGCTGTAAAAGCTGGCTGTTTTCTCATTTTTAAATCTAACCCCATACATTGAAATCAAACTAAATGAGTAGTTATGTTGCAGTGATGCTCCCAGCTTGATGGATTCTTTCTAAATGATTACCAGTTTTGCAGAAGGCAAAGAAAAATGTCATAAATAATCTTGAGTGCTCAGAAGAGATTTATTTAAAAGCAAGAAGGAGTTACCAGACATTATGGAAAGTACTTGAGGAAAAAAAGCTCTTTATTGTTTTAGAAGATTTATTGGTTGCTTTGTGTAGGTGTGGTATGTCTGTGTGCAAGGAGGGTAGAGTTCTGTGCTTTGACTTTTTAAAAAATTTCTTTGCTCCTTCTCAAATTCACAACTTCATTTCAAAATATTAGACTAGGATGGTAACAGATCCAACTTTAAACCCATGTTCGCTGGGAGAAAAGGGGAGGCCAAAGGATTGCGTTGGGAGAAAAGGGGAGGCTCAAGGATTGCGTTTGTGTAACAACAAACATTTCACTAAATGGTGAATCTGTTAATTAATCCAACAACCTGGGTTTGAACAACACCCCAAATCACCAAACAACCACAGGTCTAGGTTTGTATCATTCTTGGCCCCACAAACTAACCAACCACAGTTTAGCTTCTTGTATAAACCCAACCTTTATTCTTAACCCAGCCCACCCAACTGGGTTGTTGGGAGGATTAAGTTGGATAAAGACTAAAGTAGTCTTATGCCACCTTGTACTTCTGGAAAAAGAAAGATGGGGTGGAACTTTAATAAATATATGTTTGTTTCATGGTGATGAATGTATATATTTGATATCATCAACTCAAGATGCCTTCAGAGAGGAAGAGAAGACCTTCATACCCAAAACAGATGAAAACAACTTCATACTATAACAATCCTGGACTTCTGCTCAGTTGCTCTGAATTTTTTTTAAATAAAGAAATGCCAATCACAAAACACACTGCATCTTTTGGATATTGGCTGGGGAGGCCAAAGAAAGAATCAATTTCTCCCCATCGCCCAATCCATAAACTTAAATTGAAGGCTTGCAAGAGAAAAATAACTGAAGGAGAATTTTAAATTTCTCCTTCACGTGCGCCAATGACTTAAATAAGAATAGATAAGTGGAATAAGTGTCCTTGATGAAATATCTCTTTAGCTTAGAGCTTTTACTGAAATAAAAGCAGAATAAAGGAATGGAAGCGGAGATGGAGACATGCCCTTCTTCAAGAGGAGGACACTTATCTTCCACTTAGTCCTGCAGAAAGTTTTCCACCCTTCCTTTTAAAGGAAGGAATGAAAATTTGGAGGAGGTAATCAAGATGAAATCGCAAGAGTACCTGTAATTTTCACCCTTGGGGTTGCTGAAGGAGTTGCACTTTAGACTCCAAAAACATGTTGAACGAAGCACCATTAAATACAGCAGAAGAACACCGATAGGATTCTTGTTACGTTATGAGAAATTGACATTATTGGTAGGCTACTCAGCTACTGAAAATTAATCCTCTTGGGACAATGTCCAAATGTTGCCTTACATTACTCCCAAGAATGGGCCAGTAAATAAATTAACTTACTGGCTTAATAGGCTAGATCAGTGTTTCTCATCTTGGCAACTTTAAGAGGTGAGGACTTCAGCTCTTAGAATACGGAGAGCTGAAGTCCATACCTCTTAAAGTTGCCAAGATTGAGAAGCTCTGGGCTAGATAAGGTGAGAAAGAAGTGTGGAAAGAAGGTCAGCACCATCCCCTCCCACCTCATCTTTATTATGCTTCTTAGCTGGCCTTCCAATGAACTCTAGGACAATAGAAGACTGCATAAGCCAATTTAACACCGAAGTTGAAACTGACCAAGCGCATCTTAACATAGATGAAATTGGCAAAAATCATCAACTAAAGATTATCCCAAGTTCCTCATTCTAATGATGGATTTCCTCATACAAACCTGAGATCACCACCTCAAGGCGACCTCCCCGGATCACCATCCTGACTCACAAAAGTTAAAGATTGCAAAACCTTCTGGGCGACAAGCCACATTTTGTCTCCACTGGTCCAAGGATGCTCCCCCGGAATCTCTAGAAGCTGGGTTAAGTTCACAGCTTTCTAGGAACTATAGAGGGACTTTTCTATGAAAGAAACCACTTCAGAACTGGAATTCATGGCCTCCTTCAATTGCTGTGACTGTCTGTGTCGTGCTCTCAAATAAACTTCATCTCTGCTTCAACTCATTGTCCTGTATCTTATGAAAACCCAGCTTGGAATGGACCAAAGAATTTCTTTTAAGAGGAAACAAGGCAGAAATAAGGTAAAAGAATGGCTAGAAGAAAGGGGTGTTTTTACTCTGGACATGTCCACTTTCAGATTCTGTTCATCATACTTCTATCCATGGTTAGCCCCGTATAGATTTTGACCATCACCCTCTACTCCCCCCATTCCCCTCCCCTGGTTAGTAGAGATGGAAAAGAAATCTCAAATCTAAACTGTCATGAAAACAAGATCTGCCACTTACCGATCATTCATTCATTAATTCATTCAGACACCACCCAATACCAACATTTCAAGTGACTTACACTTTTAAAAAGCATGGAGCAATTAAATAGAAAAACCATATGCAATGAACGAAAGGAGAAGGCTACAGGAAGTCAAAAACATATTCCTAACATCACATAGAAGCAGCATCATTTGGAGAGCAAAGCAAAACTGGAATTGAAAAACTGATGGCAACCAGAATCGCTCTGCATGCGAGTTTACCAATACAGAATTGATTGTGACATGAATTCTATCAGTTCCCCACCATGTATCCTCATTAACTCTGAGTGCAGTTTTTTCATTTGCCCAATGAAAGGACCCAGATTCTGGGAACTAACATACCCTTTTCTCAAGAAGAAAATAAAATCTTAAAATGGATGCATCAGCTTCATCTTTATTATTGAAAACCACAGAACCTAGGCAGGGTCACCAGAACATAAAGCAGATCAATATCTTGCAGGAGGACAATCTAGAAGGTATCTTTCAAAACAAAATCTTTAGAGAATAAAAATCAACTGATTTTTTTTTTGGTGGCGGTAGTGGAAAATACGTCGTAAATGGAAATCAGATCCTGACCAACACACGACTTCTTCCTCTGAGTTGATTTTTTGAAGAGAGATGAAGCCCACATTATCAAAAGGAGATTGATTGATTTGCTTTGTTGATTTTCCCCCAAAACACACAATGGCATTGAAAAAATCCTACAATATTTAAGAAGGGCCTGCTTAACTGCATCCTTGATCCATCCCTTCAAGGAATAATTTTTCTTTATTTCTTAACTGCCTACCAGGATTGAGTTTAACATTTTGGCAATTTTCCCCTGCATCTTTGGATGCAGAAGCAGAAAACACTCTGTTGCTATGGAAATTAAACTGGGCTCTTTCATCTTCCAAAGACAACATGGCAGTTGTGTAATTATTCCTTATCTCAAAATCTGCATGCCTTGGCCAAATGTTCCCCATTTTTAAGGTCATTTATTCATCTAAAATGGTCCAGAATTTAATTTTAAAAATGTCTAACATTATAAACAGACTGCATTTGGGAAATGATATAGGAAAGGAACAAGCTTGAGACTGATTTGAAAGTGGATCTCTAAATCACAGGCTGTGGGAATGATGTAGAAGACGACACTACGCTGGAGTGAACCAGTTGATCCAAACCAAGACTGATCTGGAGAACTAGATCTAGAACTTTTTTATACTGGATTTACCCATTAAAGTTATGTAGAATTTTGTGAGAAGGGACAAAGAAAAAAATGAGAAGAATTCAGCTTCCAGAATTGGATTCCCAGGATTCCAGATAGACTGTTAAAAGTAAAAGGAAATAACATAAAGTTGGTTTATTTGATCAAGGCTAAATCGGATATGTTGTTATCTCTGATAACCTTTAATGAACTTTTGCTGAACAATGAGGCTTTAAAGATTTGTTTATAAATAAGAGATAAGATATGGGAAGAAGAGATCATTTGTTGTACTTTAAGGAAATTATTAAAACGGTTATTCTTGTTATGAAGGGGGAAGTCCATTTCTTTACATATCTTTTTTCTTTTTCTGTAATTTCTATTTTTTCCTCTTTTTTTGGTTTCTATGCATTCTTTTTAATTGCAATGCTCCATCAAATTACTGTTAAAAAATACAATGTTCCCCCAGAATCATTCAATCTTGCTTGGCATTTTGGGCTTGAATTTGGGTCTTGGAGTACAAAAATGCCCATACCTAGCCTGATCCTAGGCAGGACGGCTCTCTAGGCTTTTCAGTCTTAGCAAATTTGCTGGCTGAGGAATTCTGGGAGTTGAAATCTACACATCTTAAAGTTGCCGAGGTTGAGAAACAACGACTATTCGAAAAGCAGCCTTAAACCAAGCTATCTGTCCGTCTATCTTATCTGGATTGTCTAGTGTTATGGACAAGAATGCATTTATTTACTATCTCAGTATACAATAACACGGAATGGGAGTTTTTGAAATCCCACTGCCCAAAGTATGAGACCGCCTTTGGCCTAATCGGTTTGCCTGACCATCCCAAGTATCACAGCCATTTCGTTATGAATGGTCAGATCTTGAAGCAGCTGCTTAAATTGAAAATTACATTTTAGCAAGATTTATGAAGACGAAAGGGATATCGGTACAAGAATTCCAGCAAGGAAACTCTTTTGAGTTTAGAATGAGTAGATTCAGATTTTCTGAGTCCATTTCTCAGAACTGTATGCACGAGAGTACAGGTAGTCCTCAACTGATGACCACAATGGGGACTAGAATTTCTGTTCCTAAGCAAGGCACTTGTTATGTGAATCACAGCTAATTTGATGATCATTTTTTTTGCCACAGTTGCTAAGCAAGTCACTGCAGTTAAGTGAATCATACTTAAGCGCATCCAGCTTCCCCCAATGACTTTGCTTTTTGGAAGCTGGCCAGGGAGGTCACAAATGCTGATCACATAATCCCAGAATGCTCCAACTGTAGTTAATATATACCCATTACCAAGCACTTGAATTCTGAACACACAACCATGGGGATGCTGCAACAGTCATAAGTTGGAGGACAGTTTGTAAGTCGCTTTTTCAGTGCCATTGTAACTCTGAATGGTTGCTAAATGAAAGGTTGTAGGCCGAGGACTACCTGTGGCATTTATTAACCTTGGCAACTTTAAGGTGGGCTGGAAGTTGCCACATTTGAGAAGCACTGCTCTAGAGTGAGGCGCACTGCTTACTGATGACAGGGACGTCTGCACCTGACTGTTTACTTAAAAAGTCACTTAAATCTTCATCTAAGAATTAACTTGTACATCAATGTCTTCAGGTGCTTGCTGGCACTTCATTCCTACATGACATAAGCTCTTTCTACTGCCCTGCGGTCACCAGCTTGCCCTATTTAATTCACCCACTTCTGCTCCCCGTTCAGTGCCAATTCTGTCATAGAATAACATTATGGGGGTTAGGCAAAAGTCCAAGGACGCAATGCCAGTTTGGAATGGGCAGGCATGAATTCTACTTCCAGTGCAATTTAGTGTGACGCACACAATGGTTCCAGCATGGATTATGACATTTTTGATGAAATTTGAAAATCAGAGGCAGCAGAACAGCTTAAGCCGCAGTTGGTTGGAAGCTGTTCTTCAACATAGATGGAGAATGTAGATGGAGAACATAGATGGTGAATGAAGCTGTTCTTCAACATAGATGGAGAATGTAGATGGAGAACAACATAAATGGAGAACATAGATGGAGAACATAGATGGAGAATAACATAGATGGAGAATAACATAGATGGAGAACAACATAGATGGAGAACAGAGATGTAGAATGAAGTTGTTCTTCAACAGATGGAGAATGTAGATGGAGAACATAGATGGAGAACAAGATAGATGGAGAACATAGACGGAGAACATAGACGGAGAACGTAGATGGAGAACACAGATGGAGAACAACATAGATGGAGAACATAGATGGAGAATGTAGATGGAGGACATAGATGGAGAACAAGATAGATGGAGAACATAGACGGAGAATGAAGCTGTTCTTCAACATAGATGGAGAACGTAGATGGAGAACATAGATGGAAAACATAGACGGAGAACATAGATGGAGAACACAGATGGAGAACAACATAGATGGAGAACATAGATGGAGAATGTAGATGGAGAACATAGATGGAGAATGAAGCTGTTCTTAAACATAAATGGAGAATGCAATTCTTGATTTCTTCACTGTCCGCTCTGGTCTTGGGCAGGCGGACTGAGAAGATGGTATCAGGGTTCTCTTATTGCTTGCAGGCTTGCACCTTTGCAGCAGTAAGATCAAAGCTGGCTTAATTTGAAAGCCACCCTGCAAAAGCTCAGTTCAGATATCTAGCAAGAGGCAGTGAACTGCGCATGAAGGTTAGTCAAGAAAGAGATCCAAAAGAGTAAGATAAGTGTGCCCTCCTACAGTATTTTTGGCCTTTGCAACTCCCCTCCCTCTGTTGTTGTTGTTTTAAATGTTACATAAATGAAATGCTCAGTGCATCATAGGCAATCCTCAATTTATGACCACAATGGGGACTGGAATTTCCATCACTGTTTTTTTCTATTATGTTTCATTCATTAGTTCTGATGGACTTCTGGAACCTCCAGAAAAGTGGCTTTCTCTATTATTTACATGACAGGCATTCTGAGATTTAAAGGCTCCTCCAAGAAACCATCCCATAATTTTCCTCTCCCTCGGGGAAAACAAAGCCAGCTCCTTCCCTTTTTTCTTCTAGCATCTGGTTGTCCAGATTTCTCACCTTCCTCCATGCTTTCTATATTTAGTAACTCTGGATGGGGAAATAGCAAAGATGATGAAGACACAATGGGGCTATTCCAAGTACAGCACTCTTTTTCTTGACAGTTTCCATGACAACAGCCCAAGAAGCTGGTCTTCTTATGTGGCAAAGTGACTGTTTTGAGGAGTGGACATGATGAAGGAATTTACCTTATGGCAGAGCTAAGGGAACCATTTGGAAACTCCTCTTCTCGTTATAGTGTAGACCATTGTTTCTCAACTAGGCTGATTGAAGATGTGTGGACTTCAACTTCCACAATTCCCCAGTCAACCTTGCTAGCTGCGGAATTCTGGGAGTTGAAGTCCACACATCTGCAACCTACCAAGGCTGAGAAACCTGGTATAGGTGGTAGCAAGTGGATTGAGATCAGTCTGTTCTGGCATCACCTACAGACATATCTAAACCCCAGAAGTGCTTTCAAGAAAAGGTGCCAGTATTGGCAAAAAAAATGGAAGAAAGCCACCAAGGGGGAAGAATTACTCACATGGACAAGGAATATCTTTGTGTTCCTTGAGTATTGATGAAAAGCTATTAAAATTTGCTCTCTGCTTATGGATGTTTTAACAGGGCCAAGTTGAAAACCCATAGCCCCTTCAAATATTGTTGATCAACATGGCTTTTGTTTCATAGAGCCATGCTGCATGTTGTGCAATGCACAATGAGAAATAGGCCCTTTTTCAATTGCACAGGTAGTCCTTGACTTACAGCCACAATTGGGACTGGAAAATTCATTGTTAAGTGTATGTTGGGGGGTCATTAAACTTTCTCATTTGACTTTGCTTGTCGGAAGGCAGCTAGGAAGGTCACAAATGGTGATGCGGAGACACTACAACCGTTGCACACGCGACAAAATGTAAATGTGAAGACAGGTTGTAAGTCACTTTTTTCACCACTATCATAATTTTGAACAGTCACTAAATAAATGTCGTAAGTCAAGTACAAACTAGCCCAAATGTTAGGAAAAGGTCTTCGCAGGGTCACCATCTTCACAATTTCAGATGAGCCTAGCATTTGAAAGAATAGGTAAAGATAAATATTTACCCTTTCGGTTGTGGCCAACTCTAGGGGGTGGTGCTCATCTCCATTTCCTAGCCGAAGAGGCATGATTATATACCAAGGCACATGGAATGCTGTTACCTTCCCACCCATTTAGGTGGTACCTATACATCTACTTGCATTTTACATGCTTTTGAATTGCTAAGTTGGCAGGAGCTGGGTGAATAATGGGAGCTCACCTTGTTACGCAGTGCCCAGGTCTCATACTCAGGCTGCCAGCCTTCCAGCTGACAAGCCCAGCTTCTTTACTGTTAGGCCACCACGCCCAACAAATGCCAACATGAATTTCATCATGTTCCAGCAATTGTCTATATATTATGAAAGAAAGGAGGAGGATTTCCTTGGGGAAAAGTCACATGGAATTTTCCTAGCTTCCAATTCTTCTTAGGAAGTGAGAGACAATAACCTTCTTTTCCTTTTGACTTAAGCATCAGCTGCAGCTCAGCTGCTTGCGCACAATTTTAATTCATCGCTGTGATGGGTTCCTTCCTTCCTGCAGTCATCTTTGTGTGTTTGCCCTGCCAGTCGTTTTGAGTTAGTCCAAACAGAAAGCACAAACCATAAGCACTAACATTACATTTATTGTAAGGTTACAGTAACAGAATCTTGCAAATTATCTCTCTCCTCTCTGACTTTTACTACCCCCAAAACTAGGGAGGGTCCCCTTCTGAGATGCTTTCTCTACTGCAATGCCCTATTTTGGACCTGGACGTCTCTAATCAGACTGCTGTCTAGGCTGTGACTCTTGCTCCCGTCTCCCAAGGCCA
>JANHZU010005992.1:88375-98399 GCA_032468055.1 Acrochordus granulatus | reverse complement strand
AGCTGTGTATAAATTCTGTAAATAAATTTATATTTTGTCCCCATAAATTTATCTTCCATAAGCTAGGCCCTCTAGATGAGTTGGATATATGCTCTCAATCCAGCGAGGGGTCCCCAGCTATTAAAAGACTTAAAGTAAAATACCTGATCAGCTTATTTTGATCAGCTCTTGTATATCTCAAAGATTGTTGTAATTTCCAATAGATTCCTGCTCAAACTTCTCTACGGTTGATGAAAAAGAAGAGGAGAAAGTGAAAAACATCTGCAAACCATCTCCTGATGACCACTTGCCTATCTACTCTAGTCTGCCTAATTCCCTGGAGTGTTTGGAAGATGCCAGCGAATCCTGCTTCATCCAGTTAGATTCATACCCCATGGAGGAAAGCTGGTTCATCACTCCACCTCCATGTTTTACAGCATGTGGTTTAGCCACTCTCCAAATACAAACCAACCCACTGGAAAATCTGTTAATTGAACATCCCAGCATGTCTGTATATGCAATCCATAATATCTGCCACAACCTCAATGAGAACAATTGTGATGAAAAAAATGAAGAGGAGGAGGAGGAGGAGGAAGTGGAGCCCCATGTTGAAAGCAATCAGAGGTATATTTCTGTCCTTTGATTTAGGCAAAATGTAGTGATGCTAGTAATTAAGTGAAAAAATTGTAAAAATTACATTAAGACAATATTGAAAATTATTATGGGCGGTGTGAATGGTGCTTTGGATAGAATGCCTTTCTCCTCACTCCCCACATTCTTCCCCTCCATCACTGACCATCATTTGAGCTCAGTGTGTATGGTATCAATTATTTTGTTAATGCTTGCTTGTAAACAGATAACAGGAAGGAAGTGGGAAAAGCACTGAAACAAATAGTCAAGAAAATAGCTGGAGCTGAAGGTGAGTCCCCTACTGAGATGTGGCTCTTGGCAAGTGTGCTGTGACACGTCAGATTTTAATTTGTCCTCCACCATTCATTTAGAAAAAGACATAGGTATAAGAAATGAATCCTAGGTATAGAATACTGAAATTAAAAATTAATGTGGGCATTTTTGCTCCACATTACTGTTTCCTTTGTAGTTACCAAGGTAATCCAGGGGTACAGTATTGTGAGTAAAAATCACAAGTGTAAAGAAGTTCAGGTCTGGAAAAGAAATGAATGGACAAAGAGCCAAGTGAATGGACCAAAAGTTAGGGTTAGGGTAGCCAGCGAAAGGCTTAGTTAGTTCAAAATAATATATAATGTAACCACTTATGCCCAAGAAATGTATTAATAGAGCATGAAGATAATTGCCTTTTTCTACTCTTTACAACTAGTATTTAAGTTGTGCTGCTTATGTTTCAAGAGACAGTATGTTGGATTATTCATGATTATGTAGAATCCTCTTTTAACCAGTTCTAAATTGGTGATCATTGTCAGATTTTATGGCAATGAATTCCATAATTAAACTGGAAGGATCTATTCGTTTTAATGGTTCTGTTCTTTCTGCATTAATGTCAGTGAATAATCCCCAGGGAGAAAATCTATCCTATAGCCACATTTTCCATAAATATGCTTGATTTCACATATTTTTATCATTTTACCCCACTTTTATCTTTCTAGCTGAAACATTTCAAATGCTATAATCTCTCTTGGTAGAGGAGCTGTTTTATCTTTCAGCCCTTTAGATGGTTTTGCCCTCTAGCAGCTCTACATTTTTGAGGACCAGAAATTGTATTGGCAGTTATTTTTTCCAACCCCTTTCTTAATATTTTGAAGTGTGATGTTCACATTTTTGACAGCAACCATATATTGGGATATTTTTATTTAGGCCAATTATCAGCACTCCGAGATTCCATTCTCAGTCAATGCCATCGCAAATCTCATTAAATTTACCCCTAATTTTGAGGTTTTGCTCATTGCATAATTCAGTACTGATTTTCTTTATGTGCCCTTTCAGAGCCCATCCATGCAGTTTAGATACACCTTTTTGGCACCAAAACTGCCTTCAGTTGCTATATGGATTTTACATGCATGAAATGAAATTAATTCAGGCAACATCAACCAAGTTTTTGTTGTCATATTTCTCAGTTAGGTGAACTGCACTTGACTATACAAGCTATACAAGCTGCACTTGAAGGAAGAGGGAAAATAAAGGGCAATGGTTGGATAAAAGATTTATTTCCCACCAGGACATGACAATCAAGAACTCCTCAATATCCTCTGTTTAGAGAGGAAGGAATAGGCTGTTACTTGAAGCCCTGTTAATCACCTCAAACTTCCACTCCTTTTCTCCAGCCTGTTCCCATAGAAAATGGGCAATGACCATGCAGCCAACTGCTTTCCTCAACTTCATGAAGGGAGGGAAGTATAGTATCACTGTATTACCTTGGGAAAAATGCTGTATCACTGCAGTTCACTGATACTGTGGTTGGTTGGATAATCTCCAAACTGTGTGGATGGGCTCTGAAAGGGCACACAAAGAAAACCAGTACTGAAAGATGCATAGAACAAGTTGGGTTCACATACTGTGCTAATGGGAATGTGATTGGCTAGATTATGTTTCATTGTGGCTCCCCAAGAGAACTCTCTGCCATGTTCCTGCTTCCTTATTCTATAGCCAGTGTTATAAATTCCATCCCTGTGCTTGGAATTTTAGATCAGAAGCCCAAAGCAAAATGGGCCAACATGTTCAGTGCTACATTGCTTCAGTTACTGCTCATTCAACTTTTCTTGAACAAAATACCAAGAGTTTTCGTCCTTCTCAGTGGATAAATGAATACAGTATAAGACAATCCTTGACCAGAAACTATCTCCGTCGCAAAAATCTCACCAGAGATCCTAACACACGGCAACTCAAGAACAGCGGGATTTTTGTTCATCAACCTTGCCAGCGTCAGTATAATTACTGAGGATGTTTTGCATATTTGTTTTCCATAAATGATATTGGTTAACTGTTGTGAGACAATGAAGGTGAGAAGTGTCTTAGGGTGATCATGAGTTGTTTTTACACAATCATTGAGTGTTACAGTTCAGTTAAAAACCACTTTGATTTCAGTGTCACAGAATGCCTTTACAATGTTTTGTTTGTAGCTGGTAAACATATATGTGCAGTAATGTTTGTGTGATTGTGCTTCTCTCCCTCCCTGAAACAGACTTTATAAACTTTATTAGGTATGGATGGGTTTGTTTATTTTTATATTAATATTTTCAATCAAGATATAAGGCAACTTTCAGCTATCTTGTAGTTACAGAATTTCTCAGGGTCACCCATTCACTTGCAAAGATCTGTGTATACTGTATATTGTCTTTTAAAATATTGACATAACCATCAAAATACAGTTGCCTGAATGGCATTATATTCCTAATATGGAATTCATTTTTTATGTAGCAGAAGGAGGGGAAAAAAGAAAAACATGTAACTTAATTTCTTTCTATATAGCCTTCAAAATCTCTGGTTTATTGTGGTTTACCCAGTTTCTTGTACAATGGAGGTATTTTGTAAAATGTAGTAGACCTACAGGTGAAGATCAGTGCAATTCAAGTTCTGAGTATGTGTTCCAGTCATCCTACTCTCATATAATTAAATGATGGGAATTGTAGGCCACTATATCCGGTGCCCAGTTTGGGGAAGGCTGCTCTGAAGTAAACTTTTTGTAAAAGCAGTGATAAGCCATTTTGATTTTTTGGGGAAAGCCCAAAATCTATAACTAGGTAATAGTTAAGGACCATTGAAAATAACCAGAAGTTTTCTAGAACTCTTAAGCAAGCAAGCAAACAACTACAAACAATGGAATAGAGAAGAAGTAAAAAAAGTTCTAAAATTAGGCCAGATGTTTCAGTTCTGAAGTCTGCAGTTTGAAATCAGTTCCAAGATGGCGATAGGTTAGGTTGAATGTAGATTCACTGTTGAATTTTGTTGGTTTCAGATTACACCTGATCTGCAGAGACAAAGGAAATAGTGTGCCTCCCCGCAAGCCCAAAAACACCAAGGTACTTTGCCATGGGGCAAAGAGCAGATATAATGAAACGTGTTGTTATTGTCAACAAAGCTAGAGAATAATTTTTCTTGCTGCACTGGTCTAAAGTCAATTAAACAAACAATGTAATGTTTCTTAGTGACTATTTTACAACACAACCTTTAATCAAAGGTTCTGAAAATCTGTTGAGGTTAATAGGGTGAAAGGAATAAATCTTTTGCCCTAGATTGTTTGAATGATTGCACATGTGGGTGTTAGATTTTTCAAAATTTTCTTTTGCTTAAGTACAGAGTACGAGGTGCAGAATACCTTTTCCTTCAGGTTTTATTAGTTGTGGTTTTGCCTGTATTAGGCCAAAAGCCAAACCTCCAACCTTGAACTGATTTATCAGTATGATTTGCCATCTTTTCAGTCCATTAGATTTAATCTACACCAGATTGATGACGTTATATTTGTTTTTTTAATCTGAAATTCACAGCTTCCTTCCCAATAAACTACATCAAAAGAATGAATATTTGCTTAAGTAGAGATCTGAAATTCCTCTGGCTTTACTAGACAACCCAAATTTTTGACAGTAACTGTATCCCTCACTTAATTTAAAATTGTATAAGCGTAACTAAATTTTCCTTGCTATTCTAAAAAAAATTCAAGTTTTTAAACTGACAGTAATTGATAAATATGTCAAAAGGAGAGTCCAAAGAATTTACAAGCAATTTAAAATAATAGATGGCAAAGTAGCATTTTGTTTATTTTCTGGCTGTTCCCACATTTTTTGGGATGCACATTTGACTCTCCATTTGACTTCCAGGAATCAGCAGAGATAGCAAAATTGCAAAAACTTGCAAATTTTTTTTCTCAAAAAAAAGGGCAACTGGACTTTTATTATTTGGTGAAGATGTTTTGTTCCCACCCAGGGAGCTTTTCACTTCAAAATGGAATGGTGAGAGATGGCAGGAATTTATAACTTTCTCAAGTAGCAGGCTACAGGAGAGATATTTGTTAAATTTCTGTTATTTGAGTCTTGAATCTTGTTGCTCAGTTTTTCAAAACTGCTGATGCGACTTGTTTTAGTAGTCACTCAGGCTATTCCACCTGTCAAATTCATCTCACCATCACTGTAATTTTTTTTAAACTCAGGAATCCCTTTCAGGTTTGGCTTGGATTTTAAGTAAAATAATGTACTGTACTAGCAAGTAACTCTTAGCCATCTTCATCTTTTTTCAGAATCTATTGTACTTTTGTTGCCTACTTTTAGGAATTTTAAAATGAAGGCCACATTTATTTCTGTATTCCTGATTTAGCAAGGATTTGAAGTTAGGATTTCTAATTGAGAGGCTCAATTGCTTTCTCTACTGGGTAACTTGCTAGTGAAGGGGAGATAAACATAAATATGTGTTTGTCAGTTTTAACATTGGAAATAATGCTATTGTGAGAGAAATTTTTACACATATAACTTTGAGCCTGACTCTTACCTTGCATATTTTATATAGCTTGTTCTAATATGTGCCTGAAACTATATTAGATCTGTTGCTTTTCAAACAATGTGTGTTTTGTGGCTAGAATATGATGTTTTATATATTTTTTCCACAGAAAACATGTAATAACTTGTAAAAGTGAGAGCCTTGTGCTATGTTTAATGGCATTTCAATAACTTTGCTGGAATTCTGTTTTTTATACATATTATATACAAAACTGTGCCTTTTTTAAATAACTTGTATACAAGACTTGAATTTGAAGATACAAAAATGAGGCTTTTTGTTTGGATAAATACTGTATATCAGCCTATGCATTCTCAATGGCAGCTTGTTTGTGGACTCATTTTTCTTGTACCTGTGACAACTGTAGGTAAGCAAGGTCTGGCCATCTTGTTGATACCACATACAGGTTACAGTGTTAATATCTCAAAATGACCAGAGCTTGAATAATTTTACACTAAGTTTTTGTGCTGGAATGAAAAGGAAGTATGCTTTGTTACATTATGAAATTCTCTTGCCTAATGCCAGTTGGTTGTATATATGGTACCATTTCTTTCATTGACTCACACCAGAGAGCATTAGGCACCTTTATAAGCTATGAGTTACACTTCATAGTTACCTTTGGACCTTGAGTAATTAACTCTGGTCCAGAATAGTCATCCAATGTAAGACAATTGAAATGAATGACAAAATAAAACTAACTGGATTTCATCTGATTGTTTTACACTTTGAAAATGCATGGAACTCATTTTTACAATGAATACATTCCTCTGAAGAGGACAGTTCAACTGAGTGACTGCAATTTCAGTGTGTATGCACAAAAAAGCTAATAATATTCCTATACTTAGAAAACCAGAGTGACTAACAGAAGTTCTGAATGCTGTCTCAATTTATTAGGCTCAGAACACATAGTGTAGACTGATGTAAGTCAACCCTGAGCACACCCTTCCAGGTACCAAATAGGAACAGTAACTGTACCCTTAGCAGCTACTTTATGGTTGTGTCTACATATAGGATTGCATTAAGCCAGGGTAGGGACCCTTAGGCCACATGTTACTACCATGCCTCATTTCAGGTCTCCTAAGATTGTGGCTGCTAAATTTTGGTGACAAGGTTTTTTTGCTGAGCAATATAATGGAATTGAAGAGTTTATCTTCAGTGTCTCTGTTTCTCTTAAACCGATCCAAATTACTAATTCCACCAACAAATGGGCCAGGAAGTTTTGGTCATGCCCCATCTGGTGATGTTATATTAGCAGAAGCTGTCATATATCTGCTGACTGGAAGATATATCTTGGATAGCTGCCTAAAGAAACTTGGATACCAATGTGCTAATAAATATTGTAGTTTGTTTGGTATATCATAAAAAACAAACCCATTGGCAGCTTAGCATGTTGTATGAATCACTCAGTTTTACTTGGAGAAATTGCTGTCTTTGGAGTTTTCTTTGTAGGGTGTTTTTTTAAATGAATACATGATAAAAAGTTGCCTGACTGCAGTTGAACACATTTATCAATGTAAGCTATTGCTTACTATTACACTCAAAAGATGGCCAGACCTGGAATTTTGTAATGAAAGCCTTTTTCCAGATCAGTTTCTTTCCCACCTATCCCTTAAATATGTTACATTTTTGGCAGCAGCATCTTTGTGCCATTTAGTCATGGTTTGGATTTCTTTGTATCACAGTGCTGGGAGCTGCTGCTGTTCTAGGGCAGTTTCATCTGTGAACTCATCACATTAACATCTGCCAAGCTGTAGTAGAGGCACAGATGTTTTTCACATCTAATTCTCTGCATTGCTTTGTGATGCAGCAGTCTAATAGGTTAAGCTAAAATGGTTTTAAGGGTCTCCAGAAAAAGAAAAGGGAAAATTAATCATAGCACCATATCTATAACAACTTAAGTCTTTTGTTTCACAATGTAGCTTGATGCTTGGGAGAAATAATAAAAAGGCTATAAAGTTTTCGGAATCTGATATTTGCTCTATGTTAATCAGTTCTTTCTATATATATAAAACTTTGTAGGATAACTGCAGTGACAAAAACACTGGCAGAATGCTGGGGGAATAACATCTGTGGGGGATGGAACAGGCACAAATTGCCCATCACACTTCAGACATTTAAATTTCTTTAGATTGAGCCTAACATGCAAAACTCTAAAAAAGCTTGCTGCCTTTTTATTGGTTTTAATAAAGTTACATTAAGAATTTAAAAATGCTACTCTAGTGGTCCTGCACTGAGAAGAGTGATGTAGCAGATGATTTCCCAAGATACATACCAACAGTGATTTAGTAATTAAATACCCTTTGTGTCTAAGGAAAATCCTGATAAATTGGGATAGTCAAGGGAAATGTAACTCTACGGAACAGTTCTTTGCCTATAAAGTTTCATCTCTGCAATTCTTGGTAGGGCTGGAAAAAATATTTCTGAACCCCAAGGCAGACATCAGTGACGGCAAATACTGCTGAAGTAGATGAACGGGACAACTGCCATCTAAACACTGTTTGCCCTAAATATATTAATCTTTTCCCTTGTTTCTATGCTCACCATCATGCAGATTTCCAGTGTTTTCAAAACTGCAGCATACTGTCAATTCTGCATTTGGGCTGCTTTTTCTGAGCAAACATATTGCTACAATGGGATCTCAGCAGATATGTTGATGTTTCTGAAACAGCTGTCTGGAAATGAAAAAAGTCTATAATATTATAGATAATATTACTGTCATCCTGGTTTTCCCCCCCCACAAAATACTTGAAATTGAGTATAAGATCTCTGAATTTGATTCCTGGTGATTTCAAAACAATGTCCTTGTAGTTTCAAAGTTAGAGAAATGTTTTATGTTATTCCTAGTGGAAGGAAAGCGGGTAACAGAAAGCAGCCTTCATTTAGCATTGACCTGCTAAATGAAAGGGTCAATCAACTTGCATATAATAAATGAAAGACACTTTGCCAACATGCATGGATAGATAAGAGCATATTGTTTCTTCCAGTTTCAGTCCTGCCTTGTTTTGAAGAATGTATTGGTCAGTTCCATCAAATATTTCTTCAATCCCAGTAGATCTCCACTGCCTCCATTTTCTCTCCTTCCCTTTGGCACTTTATTTTCCTTTCTTCCCATTTTACTTAGCTCACAGACATTCAGTGGACCTTCACCATTGCTACGAAGCAGATGGACATCATTAAGTTAGAGGAAATCTTCAGCACCTGGGGTCAAGCCAAGAAATTGGCATTTAATAGCATACTAACGCACCTCATTTCTTTGTTACTCTATTCTGAACATTACTCTGCCAGCCAATTCTGGAGATGCTGCATTGCAGGTAACAAGTTGCATGACCAAGCAGCCACTTTGAATCCCATTACTGCTGGATGGCCTGGACACTGGAAGGATGGGTATTAGGAGCATGGGTCATCTAATCCCATGCTGCCAAGGAGACAACATCTTTCAATTGTTTCACCTGGCTCTGCCATGTAATTTCCCTCTTCGAAGTACTGCTATCTCCCATTCTGCAGAGACTTCTAGAGAAAACCATAGTATTCCCAGTGAGCAGAACCTCCCCACATTATTGGATTACATTCATGTTAGTGACCTTCAAAGAAGAATCTTTTTAAGGCTGTCCAACTGGATTGAATTCAAGATAGGATGGGGGTGGGATAGCAAGAAAGGAAGGAGGAAATAGCACCACTTCTCACCTGCTTTCCTCTTCTTAGGCCTACTATCTGAGACAGAAGCACTTAAGCTGTACCTAGAAGATGCATATTCCTACGTTTCTAGTAGATGCCACAATGATACCAGTGCATGATAAAGTCACCAAACCACATAAGTTGATTTGCATTATTTACATTAGTTTCATGGTGATGCTATAATACATGTGACATTACATGCTGCCCTTGGTCTCCTCTGCAGACAACCCTGGGTACATTTCAAAGTGCTATGTTTCAACTCTGTGAAAAATACCATGGTTGAATAATATGATTTTGCAAGAAAAAATGGTGAATAAAAAACATTCCATTTAAATACTCACTAGGTTCATGTTGTATTTATTGTAAACACATTGCATTTTCAAACATAATAGAGAAAGCAATAAACTTTACAAAATCTGTAGTTGTGTAGTTTTTGAAATGCAGCTGATCTCTGTTACCCATATTATATAGTGCATTGGGAATTAGGATTCTCCAAAAACCTGTATTATAATAGCACCTCTTCCTAGGAAACCTTTTTACATAAATGCATCTTTTGGGGGATTGCTTTTGTTTAATCAATATTGGTATTTTACTTTTTCCAGTATTGCTTGTTGCTAAATTTGGTTAAATTATATGATGAATCTTGGCTGGATTTCTAGATAGTGATTATCTTGTGCGTACTACAATAATGGATACAGTGTTCACATTCTTACGATGGCAAATTGACATGTTTTGCATAAAAAAGCAACCAGCCAAATTCTATGAATTTAGAATTTGTTTCAAAAACATGCTTAATTTCATCTTCATAACTGTTCCATGAAGTGGATGGGAGGAATTTGGTATCCTAAGCTGTGTAACCAGTGCAATACTCTACTAAGAGCTGTATATTGTATTTCCAGTCACATTTCACAGG
>JANHZU010005992.1:46121-68414 GCA_032468055.1 Acrochordus granulatus | reverse complement strand
ATGCCTGTTTTTTAAACTTTGTTGCGATTTATTACAGATGTCAAGAATTCAAGCATTTCAGGCTAACTACAGTATTTTTTTTATTTTTAGGACTGGATTGGGCAAATATTGCAGAATGTGTAGAATGGATGGAACCATTTTTCAAAGTAGCAAAAAAAGTTCCAGTGAAATTGAAGAATTTTAAGAAGATTGCAGCGGAAGATAGACATAACATACAAACTCATACAAATTATTTGGATATGTTGGTAAGAATGAATTTTCCCCTTTTAAATGTTTTGGCCTTCCATTGTGATTATATATTTTTGGAATTAAAAGAATGCTTCTTTATATTTTTCCTACTTAATATAGTTATAACTATTTGCTATCATGCATTTTCCTTTGATCCTGAGATGAAAAAGCCAACAAAAAGAGTTGCTTTGTTATGGGTGGTATATAAATTTAGTAAATACTTTCATCTAGCATAGTATGGACAAGGCTATGGGGTGAACATGGGGGGTGCATCTAGAATCTGAACAGTAGTTGACATGGTCATTTAGGAATACTAGCAGAAAAGATTAGACAATCATCTGTGGAAACCTCCAACTACAGTTCCAGCTGTAATTTGACTAGCATAACTAGTCCAAACTATGCTTCATTAATAATGACTCAACAATGACTAAAATGAGTATATCTGACTATCATAATCTGAAATTACTCTTGGAAGGAATGTCCAACAGGAAACATCTAATAACCTTCTCTAATATATGTGAAAGCCAGTATGATGTTGTGGTAAAAGTGCTGGGCAAGATCCAAGGAAACCCAGTTAAAGTCCACTCCCAGCCCCAGGAAGGTTCTCTGTGTTCTCTTTGGATCACCCACTCCTTTTTGTCCCAATATGCCTTGCAGAGTGATTGTTATGAAGGAAAAAAATTGGAGGAGGGATTTTTGTGTGTGTACCACCTTGGAATTCCTAGAGGAAAGGAAGGGTATAGAATATTTTCAACTGCTGATGTAGTTGCCTTAGAGAAATATATGTTCAAAATTCATCTTGGGGTTTTCATGTTTCCTTCAAACAATATTAGAATATTTTTAACTTTAGTGTAGCTCATGTTTATGTGGTATCAGTACCTTGCTGGAAAGATAGATTAAATGGAAAGTAATGTAGAGATTTGAGTACCTGACCAGAAAGTCCCCATGTATGGGCGAGGTATTATTTCTCATCTTAAATTAGTAAACATTTCATTATAGTAAAAGATGCAGATTTTGACATTTCTCTGGAATGATCTCTCCCACACCCCCAATATACATTAGATCCCAACTCTTCTTCCCTGTAGGAAAGCCATTAAGGAGCATTAGAGTGGGAGTCCTGGAATTGTTTTATTATGTTTGATCACCATTCTGTATTTATTATTGTTATGCTGTGTACTGCCCAGACTGTTTCGAGTTGGGTGAACTTTCAGATTTTAAAAACAAACACACATGCGTCTTAAGCTAAAATTGCAAAGAATAAAATGAAAGTGACAGAGGGAGAATAGTTCCTATAATCTGCATCTTTTACTATAATGAAGGCATCTCAGAGAAAAATTACTTCTATTCCCATACATACATTTCAGAGACATTCAAAGGTATTTTGATTTGTTTTTTTTAAATAAAACTTCTATTGACTAATTATAATTGTTCTTTATAGATGCTGCTTTCCCCCTTTGTTATAATAGTCACACATTGGTCAGGAAAAAGAGTTTCAAGTATTTTTTTTTCTCCAAACTGAAGCGTTACCAACTAAAGACATTTGTCTGGCACCAAATACCGGAGGGAGAAATTCTTACTATCTGAAGTTAAAGGGGGATTCCTTGAGGCTTCTGATTTCAAAATCAGGCAGACAAGACTGCAGAGCCATGTCCTAAAAGCTGAGCTAGAGATTATGGCCAATGAGGTGGTGAACAGCAATAGATCTGTGTTGCTATTTGCCAAATATCCCTAAAGACCTTTAGGCTTTTCTCAAAAACTATATCTGTTTTGGATTAAGTGTAAACTCTATAGTGCTTCAAACCTACAAAAAAAATCTATACACTATAGTTATGCTAAAATATCCACAAGAGAAACTCTTCTCACCAAAACCATAACATTTCAACCTTTTAAAACATCTGTTGAGATTTAACTATCTGAACAAAAGTTAGCAAGGCAAGTGAGAAAGTTTAACAACAGGAATTCTTTCCTAATAAACCACAGAATGCAAATTAACCAGAGATAGAGGAGGGAGATATTTTTAAAGCACATTAATGGTATTCTTTTTGGAGTTGTGAGGTGATACCATCAGACAAGATGAAAAATTTATTTCAATCTCACAGAAAATTGCTGTTTGGTTCTGCCTTCCTTTCCAAAGAGATGATACCTAACACAGCTAGGAAGATTACTTAACAACCATGGGGAGATTCAGTTCAATAAGCGGAGATAAGTAATTGTTTTTTTCTCTTTCATCAAATATTGTTCTTTTTACTGAATAGGATGAAATTAACTATGAAGTAGCCGTACCCAGTCAACTATCACCAGTATCTACAGGAGGAATTGTAACCCCTCCAAAGAGCTCTGAAAAGTGAAAATGCTGTATGCATGCAAAGACTGGGATCTCTGTTAAGACTGAGTATACAAACTGAGCTTTTACACTTCATGTGGCTGAGAAGACTATTGGGAAGACTGAAGGACATTTATATGCAGCTGGCCTGGATCTTTTAAGTTCAGAGTACAATGCGACCTAGAGAAATTGGATGTCTTCTGATTAATTAAATTCATAATTAAATATGGATTTTTAACATTTAAAACTATCTTAAGCAACTTTCAATTTTTTTTAACAGATGCAACTGAATTGGTCAAATTTAGCTATGTGTGAACTTAATAGAACTGTTCTGCCAATTACCTATTGGTATGTGTTTGTTTTGGATAGGATGAAACATTCTTCTGACCTGTGGCGAGAGAACACTGAATTAGACAGTCTGAAATGACAGATTCAACAAAGTGAGTCAGTTTTCAGCTTGCACATCAGTGTAGCCACAAAGTAAAAGCCTTATATTAATATTAACCTTTTTAACCTAAGGTTACTAAGCCAACATTCCTACTTCCATACATTTATTAGAATAGCTATGGAATGATACCAAATTGCCTTAATATAAAGCATGAATAAGGAGCAAAAAGACTGAAAACTTTACTTTTAGAGGTAAAGAACCAGTTTAAGAATTTTCCACTTCAACTGGAACAATTTCAGTGAACAGCTGTCATATCCTACCTCTTTCCTCATGAAGTAATACATCTATAAACTAGCTGTCTACAATGTGAGAGAGACAAAGATGGATTGCAACAAGGACAGCTTGAATACTAAGGAGAGCTACACTCTGAATAGATCATTCTTCATTACATCTATTTTTTCACATGCAATATAGCAGCTAATCTAATTCTGTATACTTGTGCAAAAACAAGGAATTTTAATTTTTATAAATAGGACAATACCACACAATATGTTTATAAATATGTATTATAAAAATTCTCATGTTAAATAAAGTGTTAAAATATCTTGCAGCTGATATCTTTCCTCTTCTTATATTACAAAGGGAAAATACATCTCTAAAAGTAAAGCTTTGCCATTGCTTGAAGAAACTTCTTTTTTCGTCTCTGAGCAGCAAGCTGTAAAACTTCTTCTGGGTTGCTAGCGTTCAGCTCTGTCTGCCCAATAGCTTTAATCTATGCATACAAGCATCAACAAGAACTCACTGTTAGTAATAAGTTCTCATTCACATTCAAAACAATTTTGTCAATGAGGGAAAATGGTGAATTTTTAAATGTAATGGTTTTACACATGAACTACTGCAATGGAAGAAATTCCTTACAATATATGCAAGAGTAACAACTTACTGCTATCTGTTTCTTGTCTGTTTCACCTCGCTTGTGATGAAGATCTGAAACACCATTTAGGAAAATCCAGTAAAGAATGATCTAAGTTCTTAAAACAAGATTATTTGTACAGCAATTTAAAAGAGTCTTTATCTTAGCTTTCCAGTCCATTGTTAGAAACAATTTGCTTTTGCCTTCTGTGAGCCTCTCTTCTCATTTGCAAATGAAAAGTCAAGATTCTAGTATTTTAAGATATAGCTATTTTTAAACAAATAGAGCAATGGATTTCCTTATTTTGTGCTATCTCTCTGCTACAATTCTTACAATTATCACTACCAGTTTATATAATATCCAGATTGCTACTTATGCCATTCTGATTTCAAATCAATACCATATAGCTTTTTAAAATAAAAGGATACATGTCAAGTATTCCAAGATAGTAATATCCCAAATATAGTCATAATAAGAGTCCATAGCATCATGGCTGGAAAACAGGGTTTCAGTTATTTTATGCCATTAATGTACAGTTATATGACAAGTGAAACTGTAAAACTCTTGTTTACCTGTTTTGCTCCTGAAGTGCTTTAAATGCAGTTTTATAATCTACCTCTCGAAGGAACTGGCACAAAATTGCTACCTGGAAGAATAGAAAAAGATTTGCTAATCTGTAACTCTTTCATGAGACTGTGCTTTTTTTGGTAGTTGTTCCTTCTTCAGTTTTCTCAAATTAATAGACGGATAAATATTCTTACCTGCGTATGGCAATTGAGCAGAGAACAACATTTTATCATTCGTTTAATCACCTAGAGAGAAATATGCAAATTAAAGAATATAATATATCCATTTACCTCATAGCTACCTATACAGAGAACTATGAATACAATTCATACTTTATAACACTTATCTTATGCTTCACTATTAGCATAAAAAGATATGTGGTGGCGGCGTGAGTGGTTAAGACGCTAGGCTTGTCTGCTGGAAGGTCAGTGGCTTGAGTTCAAGACCCAAGAGCCACCACATAACAGGGTGAGCTGTTATCTGCTCCAGCTCCTGCCAACTTAACAGTTTGAAAACACGTAAAAATGCAAGTAGGTAAATAGGTATCACTTTTGGTGGGAAATGTAACTGTCCATTTGCCTTGGTGTATAGTCATGCTGGCCACATGACCATAGAACATCTTCGGACATACTGGCTCTTTGGCTAGGAAATGGAGATAAACACTGCCCCTAGAGTCAGCCACAAGTGGTAAGGGAAACCTTTAACTTTATTAATAGCAAATGCAAAAACAAACTTTCAGCAAATCTATCAATTTCCCATTTGACTGTACTTGTTATAATTTTTTTCATTTTTTTTAGCTTCTACTTGTGTTAAAATTAGATTACTTGGCTTCTGGAGTTACTAAAAAGTCTTGAAGTATCCTCTATCATATCTGAAACAACAGTTTATTTACTATTAGTGGGACTAAAAGTGTCAAAGATGACAGAAAGATACACTACACAATGCCATATTGCTAAACATTTAGCTTTATATTTAATTATCAATGCTTGCTGGGATTATCCTGAAATATCAGAAATCAAGACCTGGAATACATTCAAGTGCATGTTGAAAGAGAAATAAATGCCTGGCTTGTAGAATAACATCTACTTCTTTGCAGGTCAGACTGAACCTTAGAGGGGAGACGACATATCTGCACCAGCAGGAAATAGCCAATAGACACTAGACAGATCTTGTTCTCCTTTGGTCACCTGACTGTGCTACCAACAGCATGGGCACCAAAGCATGTCAAATTTGATGGCACCACGAACCTGCCCACTTGCTGGCATGTAAGGTGAAACTGCTATGATGTCATCACTACAACTAAGATGATTTAAAGCTGTCTCATGCAAGACTGAGAGTGAGAGGAAGAATGGAAAAAAAATTGGAAGAAGTGTTCCTAAAGGTTGTTCATACTGTAATGTGGATTTGCATGAGGAAAAGTCATTGAATGGTAATATGTAAATGACCTAAACAGTCAATGCACTTTATTCTAAGTTCATAACTTTAGGATAAACATGTCAAATAAAATAAGGAATTCAAAATATCTGTTTAGAATGCTGAATGTTAATCAATGGCTCCACTATAATACTAAGCTTGTATGTAAGCCTAGATAATAAGAGACCTTGGAGTAAGTGTGTGTGTTTCTATATCTTGTTATGTGCTACATAACCTCATCACTCACCTGATCAGTGTATACATCAGGTGGTACCATCTTAGTAAAGAAATCTGAACACACTGCTCCTGCCTGAAGATAGTAGTGAAGTGCAGCAGAGTACTGATTAGTTGCTACATTGGAAATACAGAAGCAAAGACAATTAATGCTGGTTATTCAGTGGCCATATTCACATGTAATACTAAGTTAAGACTTTAAAATCAGAATTTGTTAAATAATCCATAATGGCCTAATTCATGCACAATATATGGTTCATCATGCTAAATCTTAAGTTATGACACAAAATAGCTTAGCATTAGTTATGAATTAGGCCAGTCTCTTTCAGATTAGTTCAATTCCTACTTCTACTTTATAATGTTTAAATTGGACAGATTAGTCATTTTAAAGCAAAATATCCCCACAAAAGAGAACAAAGAAACAAAGCAAAATGTCTTGGCACTTATCCTTTGGAAACATTACCTCCCCCCAGAGATTAGACTGGCCCCAATCCAGCCAGCTTTTCACAAGACTTTGAAGTTGTGGTTGTTCCCAGGCATGGGAGTCAGACTTCCAGTTAGATACTGTGAGACAATTATTTTAACTATGTTATTTTTTTACCTTGGCTGCCCATTACATACTTCATTTTGTTGTTGTTTTTTTAAACATTATTTGGTGCCTAAAGTCACTATGATGAGATGGCCGTCCATACATATTGCATGCACAAACAAATAAGAAATGGGTTTATTTCTACTTACCAAAATAAATATCTGCCTGAATGATTAACCAGAAATGATTATTTGAATTTATAGTAAGTGCATAATTGACTAGTTCTTTGACAGTAACAGCTACAGCTTCAAAATCCACTGACTGTAAACTAAAATGAGAAAATACAATTATTAGTCATTGTATTTAAAACTATGATGTAGTTAAAATCTGCTGCAATAAAAATATTATTCCAATAGTTCTATATATACCTTCACTTCCAATTCAGTGTTATATGTAAAAGTCAGAGTTCTAAACAAGCAACAATTTACCCCTCCACTGCTATATACATACACTTCCTTTTCTGCTTTGTTGTCTATAGGAATAAAAATGATTGCAGTTTAATGTATCTATTCATAACAATCCCACCAAGAGAAAAAAACATTCTATACTCATTTAAATGTTTGATTTTATTAGAGAAATTGCTAAATCTCTTATCAAAATCACCAGCCAATATTATGGATCTCCTTTCTTCTACCTGTTCATATTGGGCTACCCATTGCAAATTTTTCATTCTCACTCACTTTCTCATCAACAGAATGCCATTTACCCATTAGGTGGAGTCCAAATTTAAAACAGTTCTTCTATGAAGACCTTCGCTTTCACCAAAATTCTAATCTTGTGTGTCATGGCTTAAAACATTCCAGAAGGTATTTGCTATCATCCATTTATGCTTTTTAATCTCTCCCCCTGCCATTTTGTTATTGTTGTTCAGTCGCACAGTCATATCTGATTCTTTGCAACTCCATGGACTGTAGCATGCCAGGCCTCCCTGCCCTGCATTGCCTCCTAGAGTCCACCCAAACCCATCACACAGACTATGTTATCCAACCATCTCATCCTCTGACGTCCCTTCTTTTGCCTTCAATCTTTCTCAGCATCATGATCTTTTCGAATGAGTCCTCTCTTTGCATTAGGTGGCCAAAGTACTTGAGCTTCAGCTTCAATATCTGTCCCTCCAATGAGCAATCCGGGTTGATTTCCTGTAGGATTGACTGGTTTGATCTCCTTGCCATCCAAGAGACCCTTGAGTCTTCTCCAGCACCACAATTCGAAGGCATCAGTTCTTCGATGTTCAGCCTTCTTTATGGTCCAGCTCTCACAGCCATATATTACTACTGGGAAAATCATAGCCTTGGCTATATGGACCTTTGTCAGCAAAGTGGTGTCTCTGCTTCTTAATACGCAGTCTAGGTTTGCCATAGTTTTTCTCCCAAGGAACAAGCAACTTTTAATTTAATGGCTGCAGTCACCATCTGCAATTATCTTGGAGCCCAAGAAAGTAAAATCCACCACCTCTTCCATTTCTTCCCCTTTTATTTGGCAGGAAGTGATGGGACCGGTTGCCATGATCTTAGTTTTTTTAATGTTGAGTTTCAAGCCAGCTTTTGCATTCTCTCTTTCACTCTCATCAAGAGGCTCCTTAGTTCCTCTTCACTTTTTGCCATCCCCCTGCCATCACTATCTAATTTCAAACATCCTTAACCTAGTCTAAGATTGAAACTTTGCTTTATCTCCACTAAGAATGTACTTGAATCTTACATTCACAAAAAGTATAATTTCCTTCTCCATCCTCTGTTACAGATGAGGAAACTCTCTGTCTCAAAGACTTCATGTGGAGAGCCTTTTCATGCCTTACTTTCTTCCATTTCTCTCTCACATCTACATTCTGTTCATCTCACCAGCTACCCAAAATTTCATTGAGTGGGAACAACTGAAGATCCTGCACACCTTTAAATACTCTGCTATATTCAGCATTAAGGTTGCATGAAACCAGCAATGTGCTTTGTTTTGATTTTAAAACAAAATAGTGTATTTCACTGGAATATTCCAAGAGGATAATTTTGCCCAAAGAACACAGACAGGTTAAAACAGCCTGTTTCAAGGCTTTTTTCTTGAGAGGAACAACACTGCTTTGAACTTGCAAGCAAGTTTTCTTCTGAAGTCAAAACAAACAGCAGGTTTAGTCTAATCTCAAACAACACTCTTGGAATCCAGATGTTTTGTTTTGAAGCACTCAAAAAGACTGTCTTAAAATTGAAATTCATGTTTTCAGCATCAAATATAATGCTGGATGGAAGGTGGCCAATTGAGATTTAAAAGGGCTCTGACTGAAGAAATAACCTGCACAGATCCGAAAAAAATACATTTCACTGGTTTTATAAATGGAGTTGGAAAAAAAATCCTTACTTAGGAATAGATGATGGCCAAATGGAAATATACTCTGCTGTGATATTATTTACAATGAGATCCTAAAAAAAGAAAATATATTATATAGATACACATACAGACAAGATAAAAAAATAAGATAATTCAGAAAGCAAAGCAAGTGATTTCTGATTAAGAGAATACCACACTTACATGAATGTTATGAAGCTTGACAAACAAGGATAATATTGTTGTTAAAACCAGAGGTTCCTATGAGAATATTGAGAAAACATGAAATTATATAAAACTATGGGCTTTTCATATAAGTTCACATTTTCTAAGCAAATAGAAAATTTGCCATACAATACGACTTACAGGTAGTCCTTGTGATCATCATTTGCGACCTTCACCACCAGCTTCTGATAAGCAGTCAATGGGGAAGTTGGCAGGGGATTGCAATTGGCGATCACATGACATCATGCCTAACAATAGAGCAAGATGCACTTAACAACAGCAATCTGAAGTGCCACTGTTAAGTCACATGATGCTGCACTTTAGGATGTCACTTAGTGATAGAGTTGCCAGCCCCAATTACTGTTGTTAAGTGAGGACTATCTGTATTTGCATAAGTTTAAAAAGTAAAGATTTCCCCTGCTAGTTGTGGCTGACTCTAGGGGGTGGTGCTCATCTCCGTTTCCCAACCAAAGAGCCAGTGTTGCCCTAAAATACTTCTGTGGTCATGTGACCAGCATGACTATATACTGAGGCCCACAGACCCTGTTATCTTCCCACCAAAAGTGGCACCTATTTATCTATTTGCATTTTTACATGTTTTCAAACTGCTAGATTAGCAGGAGCTAGGCAGACAACGGGAGCTCACCCGTTACGTGGCGGTTCTTGAGTCCTGAACTCAAGTTGCCAACCTTCCAGCTGACAAGCCCAGCATCTTAACCACCTGCACCACTACGTATTCTATTTGCATAAGTTTACAATGGTTTTATCTTCACACTGTACTAGATTACTGGTGGATAATAATTATCTTTATTTGTTCCCAAATAATTGTCTAAAAGTGATCTTAGAAACAATACCATATATAACTGGCTGGGATCCTTTACATAGAATTTGTTTTAAATCAATTTTCACATTTTTCAAATATGCAAACAAGTTTAAAAGTTACAATAACTTTTAAAATATTTTGTATAACTCCTTAACACTAAAAATGATGTGCATTAGAAGGCCATATATTTGATGAAAACAAACTTAGATCCCAATCCTTTTACTTAGCAGAATGCTTTATGCTCAAAGTTAACATTTCAACATATTGGTCTCTCTATATTTATATGCCACCAATCTCCTAATGAACTCTTGGCGGCTCACAATCAATATTTTAACATTTTAAATATTTTTTTAACATTTTAAAAAAACATTTTAACATTAAAACCTGCCCCCGTGAGCTGACTGGCGGTGTTCACATCTGAGGGCTTTCCTCTACAGCTTCTGCTCCGCCCTTGAGCTCAGGCAGGTCCAGCGCCGACTTCCTGCTCCCCTTGCTGCCAGCCAGCTTCCCCCCGAAGGGGTACCCATTCATCTACTTGCATTTGCTTTCAAACTGCTGGGTGGGCAGGAGCTGAGGCAGAACAGCAGGAGCTCACCCTGCTGCACAGCAATGCTGGGTCTTGAACTTGGGCTGCCAACCTTCCAGCCGGCAAGCTGAGCTCTTAACCGCTTGTGCAACTGTGCCTCTTCTGTTAATATGTCAAAACTTGTTCTGAAAAGTATAATATCAAAATTTCTTTCTTAAAGATATTTTTAAGAAGAATATTTTTCTTTAAACATCCTTATCAGCAATGTGGTGCCCACAGGGCATAGTCAAAAAAAGTATTTAATCACATTACTGTGGATGCCACTGACTTTTTTGACAATATCCTGCAGGCATCCCTGTTCAACAGATTATACTTTAACACATTTCAAAATCTTTAGCTCCAAACTCACCCGCAATTTTTTGATGAACGATAATAATTCATTCCTAAAGGAAAAATGTTTGTTTAATGTACTGACTGAATAATTAATTAGATTAATTTAACAACTGTTTTCTTTGCCTAGAAAAATGAGACAATATAAAATATTTTAATACAAAATTATCAATATTTGGAACTTCAGAAAGAGCAGAAACAACAAAACACTTCCAGATAGTAAGGAAAATGGCAAGTGGAAGACTAGACAATATGCATAGAATCTACCAAAAAATATTGAAGTATCTTCTCAGTTTCTAATGAGAATGTACTTAATGGCAATTCATGCTTAACCAAGACTTCAGTTTTTCTCTTCAAAAAGGCAGCCAACTTCTATAGCTATTGAGAGTGCTCATTTCACCATGGCTTTATTATTTTTTATGTATGTTTATACTTCAGAAAAATTCTCCAGAACGTGTCTATTTACCTTTCTCATTGGCTGCGCCTTGTTTTGGCTCCAGTCTTTTTAGTGCTCATTACTTGAGTTTGCTATTTGTGGAAAGATCTCATTGTTGCTGGAATCATTGTTTGCAATGTACAAACAAGATCACTGAATATAATATAAATATAGTACAAGCTATATTGTATGATATATTATTTTATAATATTATTTTGTATACTGTAAATAACAAACTTTTCTATTCAGCTATTTTTATTTTATTCTAAAGAAGTATAATTAGAAGTCAATTATATATTCTTAAGAAGTTTAATTACTCACAAGATCATTTCACTAGATATGGAATATAATGTCTAGTCCAAGCAGAGACAATACAGACAACAACATCTAGGGATATAAAAACATTACAGCAGTTTACCTGTACATAATGCCTAAAGTTGATTCTCTCTGCTTTATTAAACTCACTCTGCCATCATTCCCTCGTTTGTGTTGGCTGGATATGCTGCAGATTTGTACAATGATCTCCCAAAGGTCTGCAGCTGCCCATCTGCCCTCTTTTGGTCCAGGAAGATCTTTACTTGTGGCAGCCAAAAGCTGGCCTAACTAAGCAAAACAACAGAAAAAGCAGAAAGTTTTTCCAGCAGTTTATCCCTATTGGAATTTAATATTTTCCAAGCTAATACTAAAATCATTAAATTGAAATATACAGGACCAGATACTGGGGGCTTTATTAGCAGAACTAATTACAGAATCTTTGGTCCTGCTAATTTTGGACTATTATAGTATTTTTATAAAACTGAGATAATTAAGAGTTTGGGCCATGCAAGATTCTTAATATGTAACACCTGATGTTACAGGATACAAGATACGTATTAGTCCTACTATAGAATAAATTGAGAATAATTGTAGAGAAGAGTTATTTGTAAATGCAGATGTTTCACTAAGCAGGGGAGAAATCAGTACAGATAAAAAAGCAAACACTCTGGGAAATCAAGATTCTATACTAGGTCATAGTGATGCATAGTATTTGGATCTGAAGCAGGCAAGAGAGCTTTGGATCTGGCATGGACTCCTCTCTATCTGTGCTTCCACTCAGCTACTGTGTGAGTCCAAAAAAAAAGTGCAGTTTCTTTCAAGATACTAGTGATATCCTGGATATCCACTGCCCATTTTGGAGTGGACTGCTGAATATTGCTACTAGATTACACCTGAATTACTATATAGAGCAAACAAGTTAAAATTCTGCAGTTCAGTGATCAATAAGAAATATGCTTTACCTTCACATAAGGATTATTCTGTACCAATGAGTGTGGAACTTGCATAGTTAAGTACTCATTCTCCTGCCAGTTTAACAAGAAAGCAACACATTCCTCTGCTACGACTTGTCGAAGAGGAATATCTACAATGAATTTTGAAACAGAGACTGATCAATGGTTTCCCACAAAAATCACAATCTAGAAAATTGAGGAGAATTAGCAAGCTTATGAAATGTACCTTATTTTTAAGAGAACTTCATGGTCTATGAAATGGGAAATAGTGATGACAATGTGGAAAGTGCCAAGACACAAAACATGGGTTAGGGAAGTGAAGCCAATTATCTTTATGGCTCATAAGCCATAAACTGGAATGGCTAGAATATACAATGATTAGCATTAATGCAATATTACAGCTGGCCAACAGACAGAAATGCAAATGCAACAAGAACTATTATTGATAGTAATGACAATTTCAAACCATTATCATACTTAAATACCAATAACTCATAATAGAGCTAGTCTTAAAGGAAAGGCTAGAAACTAGGAGACTTTGAGTTCTTGTCCCACCTAAGGCATGAAGGTGGCTGAATGCCTTTTGGCCAGTCACTTTTTTTCATGGGGTTATTGTTGTGGGGAAAAGAGGAGGAGGAAGGAGCATTTTGCATGTTTGCCACCTTGAGCTATTTGTAAAAAAAAAAATAATAAAGGCAGGATACAAACAAACACACAAACAAACTCTTGCCTGAAATGGAAATCTTGCCATGGACTAAATCCAAGGATTCTTACCAGGCACCCTCATTTCTAAGTATCCTCTAACTCTGCTGATCAAGTCAGAAAGAGGACGTTCTCCAGAAAGTCCTGCTCCTGCTTCATGGGTATAAATGTCCAGAAGTAACATTTCATTCAGCATAACCTGGCGCAACTTTGGAGAAAACTCAGTCACAAGTTCAAGACAAGCAGCAAAAAGCTGCTTGGCATGGACAAAATCCTGCAATAAAAAGCAATAAATAATGTGATATTTCTATGTCTCATCACATTTACAATGATTAGCAATGTTGAAATACTACAGCGGAAGACAGGTGTTTGTAGCATTTCACACGCTAGCTTTTCTACAATATACTTATAGTTCGCAGAATTTCTGAAATTCTCCTGCATTCAAGAGGCACCTTATATTTCTCAGCATGTGCTGATATATTTTAAAAATGCAAACCAATATCTACTGAACTAAAATTAAATATAACAAAAAAATCTGAGAAATAAGCAAGTAATCTTAAAATATAACTTCACAATACAGAGAATCTATACACTATACACACATGTAATAAGACTGTAGTTTTATTAATGCTGTAATATTTTAATTATAATTCAAAATATTATTATGGAATTTTAACTAAAAAGTAGTTTTTCTTTGTGGCATTTTAGAATACCAAGAAGCAATTTTTCTCACCTTAATTGTACTGCAATGTAGTCCTTTTGCCATCAAGATGTAGACTAAATCTCTAGTCAAATTATCTTTAATTCCTAGGATAACATTGCCATAAACATTTGGGACTTCCCACTAGAAAAAATATAAACATTTATATTTTTATATAATTTTAACCAAGTATTCCAACTTTAAATAAATTAGTGGGAAAGGAAAATACCTTATTAGAAACTGTCCAGAACTGTCGTTCAGATGTCATACCATGTAACTCAATTAAAATCTGGCGGATTCTCCAAGGATCCAATGATAAAATAAGCTGATGTTCCAACTGACCAATATTCACACTTGCTGAAGCTGAAAAAAAATGACATTACTTATTGCTGAGCAATTTATATCAACCTAAGTGACTGTATCTGCAAAAATGAGCAGATCCTTTAAAAAATTAAGAAATGAGATAGTTTAATTTTTATCATATCTGGCTGAAATTACTGTAATGATATATTTAATCAGATAGAGAGAAGAGTGAACATTTCATTCATATAGAGAACAAGCAGACAGAACATTTCATTCACTGATTAGATAGGAGAAAAGTATAGCACATATTTTATATGTTCTTATTCTAAGGTCGTTATATTGCTTCTGAATAACTAGATTTGGACTTTTCAGAATGTATATTTAAATATAAGTGTGTATTAAGTGTGTAAGCATAATTACCATACTTCTATATTATGCTTCTTAAAATAGGATAATGGTTGGACAATGGTCTTAGAGAAATTTATCAGAATATGGGAGCAAAATTGTCCTCTTTCTTATCTAAGAGCATGCCGTTCTCTATGACTTTTTCAATTAGCCTCCAATAAAGAGATATTATCTAGTTATAAGGAAAAAATAAAAATGAGCAAAAGAACAATTATATCACCCTAATTCCCAGTCCAAAAGCATTGAAGTGATTTATACACTAGCCCTCCTGATAGTAGCAGCAAAAACAAGCAGAGAGACATCTCACTGTTAAAATGGCTATAAACTTAGTTATTCCTCTCAAACATAGGCTTCACAAGGGAACTTCTACTAAATCAGTAAAAGAGACTGAATATCCTGCAGGCTTGTTAATATCTCATACTGAGCTATAAACCCGATACTTCTTGTTCCAAAGTATAGATATATAGATTAACTATGGCCAATGGAAGCTTGCATAATTATATAAACTCATGTCAATGCAACAAGATTAGTCAACTATTTTTTTTTTCTGAAAAACTGTGAATTTAAGAGAAGTTGGGGAAAATAACCTGGAATGTCATAAAATGAAGTTATCAGTTTAGTGCCTAAGTTGACTCGAAGTGATCTCTTCCTCATCTGGTCAATGAGCAGTTTTCGTTCATCATCTTTTAGTAAAGCTATGAATAGCTCATGGGAGGAAATCATGAAGACAAGCTGGAGATCTTCCAAACTCAGACACAAATTCCTGCACAGAATTAAAAGCAAATATTTGTGCAAAAAGAAATTACTTCTTTTTTCAGATTGGGTGAATGGCATTTAGGAAATTCAACAATTTGTTAAACACAAATAGCTTACAATGAATTACACTTCTAATTCAATTACATCATTTCCTCAGATTATGCTAACAGAGCTGTAGGATTGCACAAAAACAAGTCACTGTTTTAATAAGTTGCTGATATAGAGTATGTGAGTACATTTCTCCCCTTCAAAAAAGAAATATCCTTTCTGTTTTCCTCTCATGTAGTTATCACTTCAGAAGTTGCCAGAATTATGTTTCATTCTGCCTTACAAACTCTTATTACATACTTACTTTAGAAAAAAAGCCATTTTTCTTTTTGAAGATTCTGCTGCACTTTCTACATGTATTGATTTCGAACAGACCTAAGAAGTTTAAATATTGAATAATTAAACCTCAAGGAAAATCCAGTATGCTTTTTTAACAAATAAAGTATGCATCTTTGGAATATAATTTTTTTGCACATTGTTTATATCAATATATAACATTGTTATCTCTTCAATGAAGGAAGCATTTTTCACTGTCTAGTTTTAACAGTTACGATTTAGAATAGCTACATATATAGACCCTAGATGAATAGCAATAGATTTCAAAAATTGCTTGTGTATGAAAAATTAGACAAAGATGAAAGTATCTCATTTCACATAATGCAGCCATACATTTTTCTCATCAGATGGAATTTTGTTTCCTTACTGATGGCATCAAGTTTGATACATCTGTAGCTATTATTATGTTGATAACCCTCATCAATAATTAAGCAAACCTAGGTACAACAAGGAGAGAAAAAGCCACTTGACAAAATCTTAAATGTGTTAGGAGCTTATAAATAAGCAACATTAAAATAAGAGACGTAAAAAACTCTGCCTTTAAAAGAAATAGCATATCTGTCATCAGATTTTAAAGGAATATTAAACTGGAGACATTAAGAAATGAAGAAAGAAGTGAAAGGCAAGGGAGAAAGGGAAAAATACACCCAACTGAATGCAGATTTCCAGAGAATAGCAAGGAGAAATAAGAAGGCCTTCTGAAATGAACAGTGCAAAGAAACAGGAAAACAACAGACTGGGAAAGACCAGAGATCTGTTCAAGAAAACTGGAAATATCAAGGGAACATTTTGTGCAAAAATGGGCATGATAAAGGACAAAAAGAGGTGTGGTGGCACAAGCAGTTAAGATGCTTGGCTTGTCAGCTGGAAGGTGGTTGCTCAAGATCAAGAACCCTTGCTGCTGTGCCTCAGCTCCTGCCAACCTAGAAAGAAACATGTTTGAAAGCATGCAAATGCAAGTAGATAAAGAGGCACAGCCTACTTCAGTGAGAAATGTAACAGTGTCCACGCGCCTTTGGTGTCTAGTCATGCCGGCCACATGACCATGGAAACATCTTCGGACAAACACTGGCTCTTTGGCTTGGAAACAGAGATGAGCACTGCACCATAGAGTTCACCATGACTGGAAGGGAAAACTTTACAGGACAAAAATGGTAGGGATTTAACAGAAGCAGAATAGATGAAGAAGAGATGACAAGAATACAGAGAAAGATCAATGCAAGAAAGCTCTAAATGTCCCTGATAACCACAGTGATGTGGTTGTTGACTTAGAGCCAGACATCCTGGAGAGTAAAGAAAAGTGGGCCTTAGGAAACATTACAAACAACAAAGTTAGCAGAGGTGATGATATTCCAGCTGAATTATTTAAAATCCTAAAAGATGATGCTATTAACATGCCAGCAAATTTGGAAAACTCAGCAGTGGCCACAGGATTTGAAAAGATCACTAAGTTCCAACCTCAAAGAAGGCAGTGCCAAAAAATGTTCAAACTACAATTGTGCTCATTTCACACGCTAGCAAGGTCATGCTCAAAATACAAGCTAGGCTTCAGCAATATGTGAACTGAGAACTACCACATGTACAAGCTGGATTTCGAAGAGACAGAGGAACTAGAGATCAAATTGCTAAAATTTGCTGGATCATGGAGAAAACAAGGGAGTTCCAGAGAAACATCTACTTCTGTTTCACTGACTACACCAAAGCCTTTGAATGTGTGGTTCACAACAAATTCTAAAAGAGATGGGAGTACCAGATCACCTTACCTGTCTCCTGAGAAAACTGTATGTGGGTCAAGAAGCAACAGTTAGAACCGGACATGGAACAACAGATTGGTTCAAAATCGGGTAAGGAGTATGGCATGGCTATATATTGTCAACCTGCTTATTTAACTTATATGTAGAATACATCATGTGAAATGCTGGGCTGGATGAATCACAAGCCAGAATTAAGATTGCCAGGAGAAATATCAACAACCTCAGATATGCAGACAAAACCACTCTAATGGCAGAACGTGAAGAGGAACTAAAGAGCCTCTTGATGAGGGTGAAAGAGGAGAGTGCAAAAGCTGGCTTGAAAGTTAACATTAAAAAAACTAAGATAATGGCATCTGGTTCCATCACTTCCTGGCAAATAGTAAAGGAAGAAATGGAAGCAGTGGCAGATTTTACCTTCTTGGGCTCCAAGATCACTGCAGACGGTGACTGCAGCCATGAAATCAAAAGACGCTTGCTCCTTGGGAGGAAATCTATGGCAAACCTAGACAGCATTTTAAAAAGCAGAGACATCACCTTGCCAACAAAGGTCCATACAGTCAAAGCTGTAGTAATGTATGGCTGTGAGAGTTGGACCATAAGGAAGGCTGAGCATTGAAGAATTTATGCCTTCTAATTGTGGTGCTAGAGAAGACTCTTGAGAGTCCCTTGGACTGCAAAGAGGTCAAACCAGTCAATCCTGAAGGAAATCAACGCTGACTGTTCATTGGAGGGACAGATACTGAAGCTGAAACTCAAATACTTTAGACGCCTAATGCGAAGAGAGGACTCATTGGAAAAGACCATGATGCTGGGAAAGACTGAAGGCTAAACGATATGGGGATGGCAGAGGATGAGATGTTTAGATAGCACCATTGATGCAATGAAGATGAATTTGAGCAAATTCCAGGAGACAGTGGAGGAGAGGAAGGCCTGGCATGCTGCAGTCCATGGGGTACTGAAGAGCTGGCCACAACTGAGTGACTAAACAACAATAAAACTTGGAATATTTTTACCTCAAGGAGAAAGTCTATTTTTTCTTTGGTAGGTCTAAGAAGCATCTGGTTAAACTGGACGCCAACTGGACGACCTTCCATCACATCACAAACACTGTTGCATGCACACACCTTGAAATATATTTCATCAAGGACTTCATCTCTATATAAAATTTAAAAAATAAGACAAATTGGCACACAAAAATTATTACTAAGAGACCAATCCAAGGTATTGTTTTTATATTCTCGTGTAACCATATATATAGTATATATATACATATCTATCATACTACAGGGTAAGTAATATTAAGCAAAGCACAGAAAAATATAAGAAATGTAAACTAAGAGAATTAAGGAAAAACATGAAAGGATATTTTAAAAAGCTAAAACTAGCTTACATCAACACCAGTCCCTTTCTTTCTATCCTTGCAAACTATTTTTCTTTGTCCAAGTCTATATACTGCCTTCTATTCCTGAAACTTCTCATCTCTCTCCTTTTGACTGCATCCAATCACATTTTTCTTCAATCTTTCCCTAGATGTTGACCCATCATCACTCTTCCTTCATATTATTTGTACTGCAATTCCATAATCATTCTTTTTATATAACCAGGACATTTCAAGGCTGTGTGTGAATATTGTGTTCACTTTTGTATTCAATCTACACTCACTCAGCCCCTTTCATTCTTGACTCCAGACAATTCTGATTCCCAGTGCATTGATGGCGTTACCTAGTTTGGTAATGAAATATTTGCAGGAAAACAACCAAGGTCAGAGAGCATCAAGGATTCCATAGTTCCTATTCTGAGCTACAAATATTCTCTTCTATCAGTAATACCCAATTTTCATTTCCATATTATGAAGTGGGATACAGAATATATTTACACATCACCACTTCTTTTGGTAAACATTAATTCCTTGCACCAGATTGCCTATTAATCTCTTTCTACTAGCTTTTTAAAATTTCTCCACTTTCTCATCTTTAGAAAATGTTTTAACATTGTATATGAATTCACTTGCTTGCTCTAATATTTGCCTTTTATGAAAAATGTGAAGCTGTTCATTCCATTTTCCTTGGGTGATTAACAGTATGATTATCTTTATTTGCAGCTATCAAATGTTCTTAACAATGCGATCTAAATACTACTTTCTTGATTTGGAACATAAGTTTACTTAAAAGATATGAAGCATCACCCCAGTATACAATTCAAAAGAGATACTGAAAATCAGCATTTTTCAGCAGATGAAGTTCCTTCACAGCTATAAACCTGGTTTGGGCATTAGTGTTTTAAAGAACTCTCAGTTTTGAATGATAAGTTTTGTATACTTTCAAGTTTGGAAAACATGTATTAAAGTCACAAAATAGTTTTAAAACTTAAGGAGTCTTGGTGGTCAGGCCCTTGTAATACACTGCTGCAGTTTGAAGTACTGCTGCTAAATAGAAAGTCAGCAGTCAAAAATATTAGTATATGGAATTCAGACTAAATTACCCAGTTTCAAAGTATCCTTCGTTACTAAGATTGAACCACACAACTCAAAGACAGAAACTGCTCAGAATTCATCTACTTTGCCAGGCTGCACAATTAATTAATAGATGGGTATCGGAGTGGTTCTCTCCTTCAATTGATGCCTCACCCTTGTTGAGCCTTCTGGGAGAGCTGCCTTAACACCGATTGTCTGAACTGAATGGGTAAAGTGGGCATTCGGTTGTCTTCAAGGAAAATCTTTACCAGTTCCTAGAACACAAACACAGGAACTACTTGCATGTTTTAATTCAAAAGGCATGAACTTCAACTTCAGTACTGTGAAACAGCATAAAAAGAGTTGGGTTTTGTAAGGAAACCAAAGCTTAACACCACCACTAATTCACTGGGTGATAATGAGCTGCCCAGGTTTGTTGTGAGGACAAATCATTACTCTTAAGTTCCTTGAAGGAAAGATGGCCAAGAAAAGGACCCAGAAACAACGAAAAAAAAACTGACTAATGTTAACCAATGAACAGAAGTTATGGTTAACCCTTAAATAATAGTTTGGAATGACTTCCAAAAATGAATAGCCTTCTTGAATAACATGGACAAATGGCAATAAAAACATATTATCTATTTCATAGATCAGAATGTTTAAATGCTTATAATAGCTGTGAGTTTATGAACATTTTACTTAACAGTGGTGATAGAATGGAATCCTAACAGCAGCTACAAGAGCATTGCATGCTTTGTGGGCAGTTTACCTGGTAAGTGCCAGATCTTAAGCAGCTATGAATTTGACTGTAAGGAGTTGATGGCTGTGAACTACTATCAGATGGCGCAAGAACCCCACAGGCTTGACAGTAACCAGCTAGCCTCTTTTCATCTATAATGCAATGAAGTGATGAGCCAATCTAGAAGATAACAATGTTATCAAAGTCATAAAAATGTAGCAAACTCTTCCAACACTTTATTCTTCAAGGCAAATATTTTTAATAGAGATTCATTTCTCAAATATAAACACATTAAATAATTTTCCAAGAGTTATTATACTTTTTATTATGTTTAGTGATTTACCATCCTTCTTCTAAAAGATACCAGGTCAGTTTACAACATAACTTTGTTATATAACAGTTGAAAACATTCTACTATCTAAAACAGAAAAAAAAACACATTGTGTTTTCACAATATGAACTTGATTTGTCTTTGATTTGTCTTTTAATAACTTGACAATCAGCCAGAATTGTGAAACAACTAAGCACTTTCTTGAAATTTGCAATGAAACTTCTGGATTAAAGGTTGTTTTGAGATCATTCATTCAGCAATCATTCAAAGTTTTAGAGGCACTGAATAAATGGTATTTATGCCTGGTCCCCAAAATTATAGCCACTATAACAATGGCAACATTATAGATGTAGCCTTTTTGTTACAAATGTTGAAAAATAAAGTGCACTAAAATCATAAAGCAGTTTTTAAAATTTCTTCTTATACTCAATTATGCTGCAACTCTAAACATACTTATTTGAAAATAAATCTCAGTTAATACAGATGGACTTAATTTTCTGTAAACACAGATTTGCACTTCATGTAGTTGAAATTCCGGTCTAGTACAAACAAGCATTTGTTACTTTGCCTTGAAACTTGTTACTCACTTTTGAAATGAGTTCTTTGGTTCTAAAAAATTTATCTCTGGCATTTCTGTATAAATCAAAGTTTGTGGAACCTTGCTGGAAGTAGATGGCCCCTAAATCATAGCACACCTAAAACAAACAAACAAACAAAATATAGTAGAACATTTTAATCTCTTTTGTAATCCTTAAAACAGAAATTCTAAACCAACAATTAAATACGCAGAGAGAAAAGCCCTAAACTACATACCGTGTCAAAGAGCTTTCTCTCTTTCCAAACAACTGTAAATTAATCAGACTTGAAACAATTGTGAAACTGACGACTCATGTTTTGAAATAAGAAAGTTACAAACCTTTGAATGTAGAATGTCAAGAGTGGCTGATGGCACCATGAATTATTTTATGAATCCACAATTATAGGTAGTCCTTGACTTACAACCACAATTGGAACTGGAATTTTGATTGTTGAGCAATGTGATCATGAAACAAATCACTGTGTAACTGGACCCAGTTTTACAACCAATTTTACAATTTTAAGCAAATCTTGTGGTTGTTAAATGAATCATGC
>JANHZU010005992.1:17480-29279 GCA_032468055.1 Acrochordus granulatus | reverse complement strand
ATAAGTTGTCAGGTGCAAGGAACCAGAACTCCATGAATAAGCCAAAACAGTTTCTTTATTGTTGATCACTGTTTACAAGAATCTCACCAGACGAACTGCATTCTCTTGGGAATCAATAGATAAAAGCTTCAAGAGACTGGTCCTTGTCATTTCTTCCCATGGAGTGACTCCAAGCTAGACCTCCTCTTTACTCCCCCTCTATTCTAGCCTCTACAGAGTAAGATAAAACTGATGGATGAAACTCTTCCCCCATTCCCCATAGCAGCTACCATATCACACCATCTCATCATTGCCATCTATAGCTAGTGCATGTTAGGTATGTTTAAGGGAATTCCTCTTCACAGGGAGTTTAGCCATCCTGAGAAATGCTGCTGTCAAATTACTCCTTGGCATCTTCTACAAAGCTCAGTCAGTCAAAGCAATAATGAAGGCATTGTTTCAAGTTCTAGTACTCAATAAATATTTTCAGTTCTTGCAGTTCTAATACTTAGTAAATCTTTTGTTTTTGCTTCAAAAATGGGAAAAAGAAACAACATTTTGCAGACTATAGCACAAAATATGCATATGTGAAGGTTCTTCCTTCCCCAACACAAAGAAGCACTCCAAAATCTAAGTATTGTTCGATATAATTGGAAGTACTTTTATTTGTCTGTCCAGCATATAGCTTTTACAAGTCACGAGATTTACTCTTTCAAATCAAGAGTGTATATGTAGCATTCACATTGGAGGGCTGAGCCAAATCCAAAGGCTCAGTTTCAAAGTATTGCTCAGCTATGATTACCTTCTATGACACTCTTTTAGATTCTTAGTTGAATGAATCACAAATACATTTTGCTTCTGAAAAAATGTACTGAATTTGGTTCACCTGTTTATAAAATATTAATACTGTATAAACTGTAAGCTACCAAACCTGTGGCTAAATTCTTTAAAATTCATACTGCTAACTTACATGGCTATTGGCAATATCCAATAAGTCTTTAACCCTACATCCTCTCACTGGTCCAACTTCATTACAAATTGAATCTTCTATAACCAAATACGTTGCTTTGTAGGATGTGAGTATCTTGTAGATATCTTCAGCTGATCTTTTGGAATAGATCTGAAAAATCTAAGGATTTAAAAGATATTCAGTTTGTTAAATATAATTTCAAAACATTGGTTGGAAATAAATATGTTTTTTTCCTCTGTCTCTGAAACTACCATCCTCTCCCCAGCTTAATCCAAAAAGATGACAAATTCTTAGTTTAGACATAGGGAGTGCTTATGGACAGAATATAGTACATAGAAGTTCCCCAGAAGATAAAGCAAAACTGGTGAAGGAGGCAGAGGGGTCTAATGTGACACTAATGTGTCTAATGTGTCTAATGTGACACTAAGGTCTAAGCCTTCTAGAAAAATTCTTGACATTGGTAGTTTCAAAATAGATTTAAATGCCTCCCTGTGAATGTTATATCTGGACCCCTGGATAAAGAGCAGCTACCTCAGGCTTCAGGTAGCGTACTGTACAAGCTTCAGGTAGAGTATGATAAAGAGTACTGTACGTTGTATGTTTATCTGTGAAATCTAAAAAGTTCCAGTTTTAGTTTTCTCTGCAAAGTAGCTGCTATCTTAGGATAAATAAAGACTCACATTTTCATTTCTCTTTTGCAAGTCAACATCATTATACAGAGGTAGATTTGTCACCATCCATCCAGTGCACAGTTTGATTACACCCATTAACTGTGGACTTCCAGCAAACACAGCAGCAATAGGAGCCTGTCTTCTGTAAAAAAAATAATGTCTCTCATACATAGAATTCAGAAATGGTCTTTGTGCTAGATTTTGCTCCCGGATCTCAGGCTGATAAGAATTTTATAGCTTTATAAATAACTCACCCATCAGTAATAAGACCTGCCTCCTTGCCAGTTCATAGAAAAGTCATAATGAAATTACAAAAGGCTTGATCTAATTGAACTAGGAGACAAAAGAGCTTTAATGGGAAATAGTTTAGTTGCTGAAATGCTGGTAACCTAGTCCCCATTACTTCAATAAATCTTAAAACAATTATGTAATTCATGCCTGGAAAAAGGATTACTGCTCAACAGCTTTACACTTGATGGCCCAGAAGCAACCAAAGTCAGTGGTACTTTGGCAAAACTTCCAGCTGATTGCACCTTTTCCTTCATGTTTTCATAACATCATAAAATCTGGTAATTTGTTCCTCATAGTGCTGCCTCTGAAAAGATTCTCATTGGGTTTGAGGCTTTACTATTTTGTTTCACTGACTGCAAACACTGATTATTGCTTTTAAACTGCTTGAATAGTTTGGGCCCAAATCAACTATAGCAACTTCCTCCTTTCTTAACTTCTTACCTTATGAACTGCTACATGCTGGTTTGTGTTCTTGACTTGTTTAAAAAGGAAACAAGTCAGAGTTTCTGATTCAGACATTAATGCTAAACAAACTATGGTTTGCCCAAATTTTTCACACTAGTTTCTAAAGCTCTGCTCAAGCACTATGTACGATCAAATTTCAAAGATGTGAAAATGATGGAGTATCAATTTAAGCTCATGTGATTAAACACTAAAAGTGTTGGATCAGATAATGGTTCTATAGCAACCTCCCAAAAGTTGAATAGATAGCCCACAAGAAGCTTGGATAAACTCAGAAAAGAACTCTTCAACCTACGATGTGATAAGCAATTAATGTGAATTATAGATTAACAAAATATTCTGCAGTAAGAAAAAAAATAAAGATTACTTACTTAATCCAGGTCATGAGTCCTACTGTATCAGGGTCATAAAATTCTTGGAGCTCTGAGAGTTCTGCCATTATCCTAGGAAAAAACTAAAAGGAAGCACCAAGGCTATGAACTGTGGGAAGACAAATTACAAAACTTTAAATAATGCAGGAAAGTGGACTAAAACACCTTTCTAGTTTTACCATCAAGCTATACTTTACATGCTCAAAAATTCATTTGCTACATACTATAAAATTTACTTTGTCATAATCCATCTTAATACAAATACATTTTTGAGCTCAAGCACATCTAATTCAGTCTCATAGTTTATGAACATAAATACTTCTAGTTATTCAAGATCAATCTAAGTTCTTTTTAAAACATACTGGAATTACATCTGAGAAAAAAGTAAAGTTTTCTTCAAGCCCGTTCATGTAATTTTCTTGGCAGCAGTATAGAAGCATTTTGCCACTGCTTTCTTCCAGGATGATTTTTCAACTTCTCATTCTAGTGCAATATTTTTCAAAATGTGAGAAAATATTTCTTAAAATGTGTGGACTTTAACTCTCGGAATTCCCCAGCCCCAACATGCTGTCTGGGAACTATTAGATTTGAAGTCCACAAAGTTTTAAAGTTGCCAAAGTTGAGAAACATTGCTCTACTTACAGCCCTAGTATTCACTGGATGTTTCTCATCCAAATATTAACTAAGCCCAATCTTGGATAGCTTGTGAGCCCAAAGTCAGTCAAAGTACAGTCACCTGTCAAGACAAAAAGTGCTATCTAACGTCTCTACCATTTTACTGCTACTGTTTTAGTAGCAGGCATTTAATTAAATATCTTTATTGAAAAATTTCTGTGTGCAAGATTCTATACATTAAATATGATGATCTGCATCAAAGGCATGATGGTGCAGTGGCTTAATGGCATTGGCTAAGTTGACCAGAAATGGTTGGCACTCCTGCGGTTTGAGTTGCAGCAGTGCGTGAAGGGGTAAGCTCCCATCACTTGCCTCCAGCTCCTGCCCACCCAGCAGTTTGAAAGCATGGAAAAGTGCAAATAGATAAATGAGTACCACTTTGGTGGGAAAAGCTGGCTGGCAGTGAGGAAACCGGGAAGTTGGCATTGAACCTGCCTGAGCTCAAGGGCTGAGCGGGGTCTGCAGAAGAAGCCCCCAGATGTAAAACACTGCTGGTCAGCCTGGGGGGGCATGGTTAATATGCTGTAATTTGTAATGTTCATTGTAAGATGCCAAGAGTCTGTCATGAGAGAGATCGGTAGCAAATAAATGTGTAAATAAAATAAAAATTAAAAAAATCAAAACCAAGTACTAGTTCTTATAAATTAAATCTTCTAATATTCTGCATGGGTAATGAGAAGGAAGAGGGGAGAAATATTTATACTTTATACAATACTCTATTCTTACCTCTTTCCACAAACTAAAGCCTATAATAGCTGGAACAGCCATACTCAGAATGAGAGCCTAAAAGAGTGAAAAAACATAAAATAGTTATATTTAGGAGTTTCTTTTTAGTTCCCACACGTGTAATTTCAGATTCTTTCAAATCAATACTGTACATCTTTTAGGGCTACAGTTCTATGTTGGAATACATCCCATTGATTCTTTTTCTTACAAGGTATATATAAGATTGCATCCTAAAATTGATAAAATATGACATATTGAGTCCTTTTGAACCAGAGCAGCAGTCAGTAAGTAAGTACCGAAATAAATATTTCTCCTATTACAACTTATTTTGAGAATGGCTTCATGATGAATCTGAACATTTAACAATAACATCAAAAATTCAAGTCCAGATAACAAGATTCAGCAAAAAGAAATAGTACGTCTAACAAGAAAATACTCATATTATATTGGGCTGTCAATGTATCACTATTAAATGGCAAAAAAGTTGTGCATTCTCAGCTAGGGAAGAGATATAAAAGGTGTATAACCCAGAAAATATAAAATTGGCAGATGGCTGCTCTGACAGACTTTAATGCAATGGATGATCTATACTCAGAAAATTGCCAATTATTTTACAATAGGTATACGTTTTCAGTTAGCTACCATGTACCATCTAAGCACATGTGAGCAGTCATACACATACTCACAAAGATGTACACACAAGATACCAAATGATTTTACTTCTCCAATTCCAGTGAGGTGCCAATCAATGAAGTCCTACTCTCTAACCCAGGCATTTACTCAACAAATTATTCAAATTGCAAGATACTACTACAGTCTTTGCTTTGAAGCAAACACAGGAAGAAGGGAAGATTTCCATCTCCTGGTTGGTCTTTAGCCCTTGATTTAGGAAGGTTATTTTGCCAGGTAGTCAAGATAATAAAATAAGAACACCCACTGAAAAACCAGTACTTCTGTAACCTCCCTTGCCCATAACTAAGCCATGCATCTGTCACAATTGCACTGTAGCTCCCATTTTGCCTGACCTGCAAGTCTGATCTAATCCTACAGCTCTTTAACTAAATAACTGATCAAACATAGAGATGCATCCCAAACTGCAACAATCATGTTCAAATAAATATGCAAGTTAAAGATAGTAGATATTTCTCACATATTCACAAGACTTTTCCAATTTTCACCTATAAAAATTTCACCTTTACAGCATGCCTCATCCATAAACTATACCCTTTTCAAATTGTACCCATATCTATCTTCCTTCAACTGATGGCCTCCTAGAAGACTCGGAACAGCCATTAAGCAAGCTCTTTGGGACTTCAGAAAACTGCAGTCTGAATATACCTAGAAGATACCAAGCTAGGAAAGCTTGGCTATATCCTGCCGCTAAACCTTGATTTTGACGGGACATGACTTTCCATGTACTTACCAGTGAATATAGCTATTCTTTATAAAGAAAATGAACTCACCAGCAGAACAGGATGTACAGTTTTCAGTCGGATCCACTTGAAAAGAGTCATCCAAAGCTCAGGAGAACAGACTCCAAATGCCGCAATCATGCAAACATATGGAGTCCATACATATTTCATTCTAGAGAAATAACACAAATCCAGGAAAAAGGTAAGGTAATACATGGGGTAAAAAGGGCAAGTTTGGCAGAACACTTTTGAATTCACACATCCATGACAAATAGAGTTAAATTTCATCTGCGTAATATTAATACTTCATTGCCAACTCTAAAATAGCCTCATAGGCACAAATTTCATATGTATACCAATACAGCAGGAAACAGCATGGGAACCTGTGGGGCAATCTGTAATACTTGTAACATTTGGAAACAAACCTCTGGGTAAATGTCAGTTACCATATGAAAACTTTCCTTGCATCACATCCCAGAACCAACCCAGCAAGAGACCATATTCATGAGGTGCGGTGGCGCAGCGGATTAGTGCCACCAGATATGTCGTCCAGAAATGGCCGGCACTCTGGCAGGTTTGATCCGCAAGCTCCGCATGATGGGGTGAGCGCCCATCACTTGCCTCAGCTCCTGCCTACCCAGCAGTTCGAAAGCACATGAAAATGCAAGTAGATTAATGGGGACCACCTTTGGAGGGAAAACTGCTGGTTGGCAAATTGATGGAGGAGCAACTTGGCGCGATGGAACACCGAAGTTGGCGCGAAAAACTTGCCCATCCCGGGGGCGGAGCAGAAGTCTTGGAGGACGACCCGGATATGAACACTGCTGGCCAGCCAAGGGGGGTGGGGTAAAATAAAGAAAAATGTATAGTCACTAACCTATGTAAGCCACCAAGAATCTTCGGAAATTGGCGGCATAGAAATACAATGAATAAATAAATAAATATTCACTGGTACCAATTGTTTCTGAGAGGTCAAGGAGAACAAGTACAATCACATTCTCCCTGTTCTCCTGAGAAGGTCATATATCAGGATGATCTTTCAGTGTCAAAAAACTAAGCCTAATATCAGTTCTATGTGGGTCTAAGTAATTCTATTTAATAGTGTCCAGAGTTGTATCATTTCTGCTCACAGAAGTGTCAGCTATCTGTATCTGTAAGATTCGGCAAGTCCCTGGAAAATTCACTTATGTGTGACTTTGTTTTAAACTTGGGTAATATCAGATATTGTACTAGACAATAAATCAATACTGTTATCCTATGAATATGAACACTGTTTGATTATTCAGAAGTGTGATCCTGATTCTGTGTTTTTCCATAAATTAGCAACAGTAGATAATGTTTCCCCGCCACAATTTTGTTCACTTGGTTCCATTTTCTAAAGAGCAAATAACACCTGTCCAATCTCCATCAGTTCCAATCAATGAACATGCTAAAAGGTGCAACCCAAAACATCTCAAAGCATCCAAAATGGCCCATGTCAGAGGTGTACAACTTGTTGTCCTAGAGCTGATTCCAGAAGAGTGTGAAAGAAGGAAAATACAAACACACTACAAGAATGAAATACCAAGGAAATACTTTTATATTTAACTGCTTGTGATTGAAGTTAAAACAAATTTGGCTTTGATCTGGTTTTCCTACTATTCTTTATAATGACCCTTGGCATATAATTTGAAGATCAAGTGCAGCCTCCATCCTCAGTTCTAGAATCACAAGGCATTCAGGTACCTGAGTCTGATTTTACAATGATCAAAATCAAGTGCAAGAGTCTGTAATGCATAGTAGGCTGTTTATTTTATTTGTAATCAGAGTTCTCACAATTATAATTTGTTATGTGTGCTTGAATCATTTATTCTGAAGGTGATCCAAATAATACCAAAAATCTTTTTCTTCCAGTTTGTGATTTTCATGATCAATGAGATGTTTCTGGAACCCCACAAACATGAGGATAATATTCATCCTTTTAAAACATCTAATTTGATGACTATCACTACACCTTGTAGAAATAAACTCCTTACTTAATTTTGTTGTTGCTATTTCTCAACCTTTTGCAGATGTAAAACACCCTTTGATGAATAAAGAATAATGACAAAATCACTTAAAAAGAGATTCCCACCTCAAGTCTTCCTACTTAACTCCTCTCCCATATAAAGGTGTTTGAAGTAAACTAGCTGTGCTGTAATTCAAACCTGTTATTAACCAGCCACAGGTATTTCTCTAAAAGTGATAACCAATCCTATCCATCACCAGGGAATTTTTTTAAAAATCCATGTAAATAATACAAAGAGCAATATCTTCTGCATTCTCAGTGAAAAGAAATCCATGCATCCTTCTCATAGACTCACCCTTCCATTATCATAGACAGCAACCCCAAGGAAACTGTGTGCAATATATGGTATGCTACTTCTGGTCTTTCACCAATTCCGCCCTCATATGTGGTTGAATCGTTGACTTGTTTACTGCTGTGGCATTGGAGGAGAAAGAAGATAGGGGTCATCACACATCTCTCTCATGGAGTTTGCTAGACAATTAGATGACCCATTAAACCCAAGAGCTGTTCATTATGTTCTAATATCTAAACTGTGTTTTCTGCACAATTATTCAAGGAGTAAAGGAGTTATCAAGGACAGAAATACTGCCAAGCATTCTAAATACATTTCATAACATATTAATCAATGAACAGAGTGTCAATGGACAGTGAATTCTACTTAATTCAAGAACTCATGAATTCTTGGGTTTTTCTTGTTCAGAAATGCTTTCTAGCATCAATAATTTTTAAACACTCATAAATCATTTGCAATAGATCTGGAGCATTTGAGGAGAATTATAGATCTGGAGCATTTGAGGAGAAAAAAATAGAAGAAAGCCTACAAGAAATATATTTTCCTTTTATCTAATTTTGAAGATGAAAGATAAAAGTATTAAACATATATGCAAATGTGATATGCAGGTATCATACGTTATACAATATGCAAAGGTAGCTAGAATGCAAGTTTAATTCTATCATATTAATTTTATTATTCTGCTTGAAAGCTCCTTTCCCGGCAATGGCAATCGATGTATCAATTACATCAAGCAACTATCAACAGAAGCTATCAAACAAAAAATTTAAATTTGACAAAAATCAACTTACCTTATTCTCCTAAAGGAAGCCTGACCCACAGAAGCAAGGCAAATAATTAGCACTAAAATGTAGAATGGCAACAGCGAAGAATGAGTGAGCCGCAGGAAAAAGTCTTGGGATGGTGTCTGAAGAGACTCTTGACAAAGGAGCCAATTAACTATGAAGTTCCTGTTAAAGTCAAGAGATGATAAAACACATTAAATAGCCAGCCATGATTGTAGCCAGTCAGAATAATCTATTGCACTGACTTTATTGGTATGGAAAAGGCTATTCCCTAAATATGTCTTTATTTTGTATAAAATTAAATGTTTAAAATAGATCGTTTTAAAGAAAAATAAACAAGCAAAAACCCTTTGTTTTTAGAAGTGTTTTCTTCAGGCTTTTTCAGATCATTCATATTACAAAATTTTACAAGCTCACCAAAAAAATGGCCAAGGAAACAGCAATCTCTGTTGTCTCCTAAGTGTTACTGGAATAAGCAATAGGGCCACCTAAAGTAATTGTTTTGCCCATTTAGCAAGATCATGTCTAAAGCAGAATTGTCCCCTTTACCTATGTTTGGTCTTTCAGTGGCAGACCAGGGAGATTCTCCAAAGTAGAATGATGAAAATAAAAGAGTATTGTGTAGCTGTAAACATGCTTTAAGTTAATGTAAAGGTTTCCCTGCCAGTCATGACCAACTCTAGGGTGCAGTGCTCATCTCTGTTTCCAAGCTGAAGAGCCAGCATTTGTCCAAAAATGCGTTCGTGGTCATGTGGTTGGCATGACTAGATGCTGAAGGTGCATGGACACTGTTACCTTTTTCACCAAAGTAGACAGTACCTATTTATCAACTTGCATTTGCATGCTTTCAAACTGCTAGGTTGCCAGGAGCCAAGGTAAACAACAGGAGCTCTGTTGCATGGTAGCGCTGGGTCTTGAACATGGGCTGCCAACCTTTCAGCCATCAAGCTGAGCATCTCAACCGCTCACTCCATCATACTCTTTAATTAAAATGCAGTATTTTTTCAGATATGTTGAATATGTTTTTTTTTATGCTTTAAAATTAAGATTGAGAGGCAAGTTTCAGTAACTAAATTTCCCAGAAGCCAGATGTGTGTTTGGCCAAAGTCTGTTCAACCTTATTTTGTCTTAGACTCTTACATCCTGTGAGCATTTTGTTTGTTTTGCAAGCTATCAGCACATGAAGGTATTAAAATAAAAAAAATGCAATTAGACAGATCATTACTTTTAAACTTACTTATTTGTATTTAATCCCAATTTTACTTCAAGGACTTTTATTAAATGCTCATTTTCTTTATGGGAAATAAATGTCTGAAAAAGAAAAGACACACTGCATATAGGTAACATTCTTTTAGCTTGGGTAACTGATATCATAGAATTACTGTACATGAGATTAGATAAATATCCTTTCATTACTGACATTACATTTTCTAACAGAGAACAAACAACACATTTATGTAACGAAAAATGAAAGGAAGCCTCTAGCTGTCAGATATCAATGGCCTAGAGCTTCTGTGTTCTTTACACACTCATAGAGACCAACAACACTTTTTAAAAAAAGACCACACATGGAGGGAGTCTTGTAAAGATCATTACTAAAGATTTTATTGGAAAGATGAGATATGGGGTATATCTGCAAGAATTGGGAATATAGGAACTCATTTTGAAATTTCATTAATTGATTAGTGATATTTCACAGCATGTATGTTTTTGCTTTAACATATTTTATTTTTATTGTACTATGGAATCAAAAAGTTGGGTGGAGTTTGGGAGCAACCTTCTACTTCCTTGTTTATTTTCCCATTAACATCTTAATTCCAGATCTGTAGAAAAGCTGCTTACACATATTGGGAACATTAATATTTTTTCCCACTCCAGTTCAATCTCTTCTAATCTGGGGTCCTCCACATGCTGTTTTTTACTCCTATAATTCTAGTCTATTACCTATAGAGATTGGAAAAGGCTGACTTAGTCCATTATCTATTTTATCAGTAAAAAAATCCAAAGGAATAAAAATAGTTTTATCAGACGTTTCCCCCTCTCCTGGAATTTACATATGGTTTATTAGTATTATTATACACAATTAAATGAAACTGTTTAGCTAAGGATTACCTTCATTGCAAGATTCAAAGTCACTGTGACTGTAAATACCAAATAAAAATAAATGACTTTCAGCATCCTTGAAAGAAGGGTTCCCTTTTTCATATTCATCTACAAAAAAGCAATAGTCCTATTTAGTTCTAGATAGAAACCTCAATATAGAGAAGTTCAGTACTACAAATTATATCTCCAACATTACCTGAAGGTATTTTGCCAGCAAGGCTGTTGTAGCAAAGCTTAATAATGGAGATACTAATAAAGCTGGATTCTCAAACTGTAACATGTATCCCAGGAAGAGGGAAAACAGGTAGATTTTATTTATTTCATGCACCTATGGATGGGGAAATAAAACATCAACATGCCTTGGTTTTTAAGAATATCTAAGTTGTAGCTACACAATAATTTGCCTTCTGTCCTTTTCTTTTTTCTAAGTCCACCCCAATCCTCCAGATGGAGCTTACAGAAGGCAAAGAAAACAAAGCAGAAATTGGATTACAAGTATTTAATGAATGTATTTGAATGTCCAAATACCTTTTCTGTCCGGGTGAATCCTATGAGATCGAGCAGGAAAAGACAGACTGCTTGGATGAACAGTAGATAATGACTGTATTCCCACATCATCATAAAAGTGTAGGTTGAAGCACTTATCAGCAGGTAGCAAAATTTCTGGGAAAGAAGGTAAGAAAGAAGAGGAGAAGGAGAGGAATAGGGAAACAATACGTATTTTAAAATGAATTACAAATAGCGATCATGTTTAGGAACTCTGAATGTACATTGGAAAAGGAAAGGTAAAACTGCTTGGGACTGCACATCAGATGTGTTATAGTGCAGTTCCAGATGTATCTAGTCAGACACTCCACTGAATGCCATCTGGTCCCTGTCTGCAGGATGCACCTTTTCCTTAGTCACTGCTGGCTTTCTTCTATAACTAGTTCTAGGATATTTCCATCTTTATTTCTTGATGGGGTTGCACTACCCCAGATAGACCCGGTGCATAACTTGGGGGTTCTCCTGGATT
>JANHZU010005991.1:64215-76069 GCA_032468055.1 Acrochordus granulatus | reverse complement strand
ACTCCCAGAATTCCCCAGCCGCCACGCTCGCTGGAGGATTCTGGGAGTTGAAGTCCACACCTCTGCAAGTGGCCAAGGTTGAGAAACACTGCTCTACGCTCTTCTTGGCAGAAAAATCTTTGCCTTCTTAAGGGAAGTATTTCCACCCCTAATTCAGCCTCCATTCCTGGGATTTCCTAGTGGTCTCCCATCCCGGGATTAAATAAGTCCAACCCTGCGAAGCCGTTCCTTCGAGATCCACCCAGGTTGGCTAGGAGCTACCACCTCCTGGCAACATTAATTTGTTGGTACAGGCCAGGTGTTAAGTTCATCTGCTCCCCACAAGAGTAAAACGACACTAAGGCTGGGCTTCTCGGCCTGAAATTGCTTATGAAGACAGAGGCGTGCTCGCCACGCATCTCGGTTTGCTCCTCCTCGTCTCTGTGGAAACAGACATTGCAAGGGCACAGGCTGAGTCCATCTCCGGGAGCTGTTTAGTCTGGAAACGGGGGCGTGGCAGGGTGCTGGAGTCAAACTTTTGTCCCTTTCGGCCAGCCGTCACAGAGCCAGGGGGACCTGCCTGTTCTTCCAGGGGCAGCGTGGGGGGAGAAGGCTAGTTTATGCCGCAGGAGGCGAAATTATGCAGGGCAGGAAGACTCACATTGGGAAGCTTTGCAAAGGGGGCAAGGCTGCCGCGCGGGCAGATGTGGGAGGAGGAGGGGCTGAGCCAGGAGCGAAGAGGGGCTCGCATGCACAGGCGCCACGTGAAGACTGATCCTTATCTGGGAACCAAACCCTCGTGAAGACTTATGAAGTCTTCCAACCCCTCATGAAGACTTATGCTTATCTGGGGAAAGCAGGTGCGGGCTGGCAGTTGGAGAAATTCTTGTGACCTCGGAGCTTCGGTAAACCTTTGGATTAGAACTGAGCTGCCGGCAGCCGAAACAGTGGTATTCCTCCTTCTGCAACTTAAGTTTGGAATGCCCAGCGAGCAGAATTTGGGGGTCTCGGGTCCCAAATATATTCACCTAGTTTTATTTATTTGTATCCCTCCTTTATTATTTTTGCAAACATGTCCAACGCACCTTCCTCCTCCTATTTTCCCCACAACCACCACCCTGTGAGGTGGGTTGGGCTGAGAGAGCGTGGCTGGCGAAGGTCACCCAGCTGGCTTTCACGGCCGAGGCGGGGTTAGAACTCACAGCCTCTCGGTTGCTAGCCCGTTAGCTGAACCACGAGGCCAAGCTGGCTCTCGGTACGATTCTTTTGAACTACCTGCTTCTGCCCTTTGCCAGCCCAGATGCCCTCCAGCCGTGTGGACTTCAACCCCCACAGTTTCAAGCACATGTGCCTGTTGTTGGAAACTGGGCTTTGGCGTTGTTAGCCCTGCGAGGTCGTCCAGACAAGAAGCCCCACCAGGATATCTTAAGAGGGTCTTGCAAAGCTGACAGCCCTCCTCCCTCCTCCTCCCTGGAAGACTAGGGAGGGTCTCCTCTGAGATGCTTCCCACGCCCCTTTTCCTTTTCCCGCTGTGGGCCGAGACTCCTTTTCCACCCCAATTGTCCGGTCCGCGGCTCTTCCTCCACCTCCCAAGGTTGTTCCCACAGACCATTACAGAAATCCACCCTTCACGAGGTTCCCAGGATGGGGCAGATGGGCTTGTTTCAGTTGTGCGTGGCAAGAGCAGGAGGACGAATATAAACTAAATAAAACAGACTTCCCCGACTTGGCAAGGCAGGAACGGCAGCTCCGCCGGTTTGTGGAGCAACAGTCTTCTTCCCATCTGGAAGTGCCAGGCTGGGGATTAAAATCAGTAGAAAGCTGGAAATATTCAGGCGGTGAACGAGACTGGGGGAAACCATTGCGTTTTGATGCGTGGAGAAAAATCTTTGAAATTAATAACAGGTTTATAACTAACATTTATAAAGTTAGGGAAATCCAAGGTTACGGCACACAGCTTTGCCTCAGGTCCTGGAAGTGCGATTCATCTATTATGCCTTGCACCGTTTGGATAGCACCTGCATAGTTTCAGGTAGTCCTCGACTTATGACTGTAATGGAACCTGCCCGTTACAGTAATTAGTTGTGATGGTTGTAAAGAGGTCACCCACGTGACCAACCCGATTTTACGATCTTTTCATTTTCTTTTTTCAGTAGTCGTTAAGTGAATCACCGCGGTGGTTTAACGAACACTGCAGTCTTTAAAGTGAATCCATTGGTCTCTAAGGAGCATTTTTGCTGAAAACCAGAAGTAAATGCCAGTTTTCGGCAAAAACATTGTAAATTCTGTTTTTATGATATGCCTTTATTGAGAGTCGCTTTGAATTTGGTGGCATATAAATTTAATAAACATAAATAAATGATGGTCATGTGACTGTGAGATGCTGCAAACGGCCATAAATGTGGGCTGGTTGCCAAGTGCCCAAAGTGCAGTCGTGTGACTGCTGTTGGGGCTGGCCGTCGGAAACGTTGGAACCAGGTCCTAAATACCTTTGGGAGCAGTTCATCACAACTTTGAATGGTCGTTAAGCGACTGGTTGTAAATTGAGGACTACCTGTACTTCACTGGTTTTACTTTGATTTCTGGAGCTGGAGATAGGTCAGAAAAGTTGGGGACCCAAAGGGAAGATTTGGGACTGTAACTGGAGGGGATCAGTTTGGTCACTGATTTTAAGAGAGACCTTTCAGAAATTTAAAGTGGAGAATGTAAAATTGATGTTTTTAGCCTTTCTAGAAAAGAATTGAAGTTGTCAGCCTTTGTAGAAAAAAAAATTGGGGCTGAAGGGTGTAAATCAGGCATGTCCAATCTTGGCAACTTGAAGATGCGTGGACTTCAACTCCCAGAATTCCTCAGCCAGAAAGGCTGGCTGAGGAATTCTGGGAGTCGAAGTCCACGCATTCACGCATCTTAACGTGGCCAAGGTTGGGCACCCCTGGTGTGTATGCTTGGAGGGCTGAGCTGTGTTTCCTGTCTGGTCTCCCTGTCGAAAAGGGATCTGCTGCTCCTTCCTTCTGGGAGATCTTCACTTCCGATCTGCCCTACAGGCTGGGATATTTTTTTACGACGTTCTCTCTCCACCTCCAAAGTCCGAACCAGGTTTGATCCAGCTCCGATCAACCAGGGCCAGCCCTTTGGAACCATCCTTGCATTTTCTGTCCAAGAAGAACCTTTTCATCACAACAACCCAAGACCCAAGTAGGGCCCAAATTTTAAGTCCATGAATTCAAATTTTCATTCGACCACTCCCTTAACAATACCCGAAAAGTCGTATTTATGCTTGATTCATTTGCTTCGTGGTTCGCTAAAATGAATGGTAAATAGTGACAACTCCTCGCACAGTTGGGTCACCGAGAGAACAGAGAATTTTGATCGAACCTTTTTATAAATTTGATTTCACAAAATGTTATAAAATTGACTTTTTGGTGGGTTCTGCCTACATCTGTTCTACAGAGTACCTATTTTTGATCACAAACCTGGAGAGTTCCGACTATTACAGGTGGGCCTCAAGTTACAACAATAATGGACCCTACCAATCACCGTCATAAATCATGATGGTTGTAAATCGGGCCAACATGGTCATGTGATCGCAGGATGCTGCAAATGCTTCTAAATGCAGGCCAGTTGCCAAGTATCTGGCATCCGGTCACATGAGCACAGAGGGGGGCAGCTGTCAGAAATGTGAAAGGGAAGGTCCATCTTAACTTGAGTTGGTCGCTAAGTGACTGGTTGTAAGTCAAGGACTACGTGTACAGAATTTCTCCATGGAATGGTTCCCTCTTCTTTCTTTGGTTGCTGATTGTGAGATGGGCAGCGTATACATTTGATAAATAAAAAATAAAGAAACTTTCCTGCAGCGGTAGTGTTCATGTATCAGACGGAGACATCGTGCCACGGCTCCTGGGACAGACCCTGGTCTATAATTAAACCTGAGAAAAATTCCTCCTTAGCTTAGAAAACTATTTTTTTAAATCATCAGCAGAGCAGACTCCAGAAATAGATACCCACTCGTGCGTGCCTAACCTGGAATTTCCTAACTAGAAAAAAAGCATCTTATTTGGATTGCTCTGTTTCTTTTCCAAACTGATAAGCATCTTCGGCTATTTTCGTAGTAAGAAGCTGAACAAGAATCTCTCTTAATGACCTGTAGTTCTCGTGAGATTCCTAATTCTGTGGGAAATCGATACTGCCCAGTGAAAACCGTAAGAGAAATTATGAAATGTTGCCAATAGTCGGCCTGGATGCCGATTTGTCTGGACTTCAACTCCCAGAATTCCCTAGCCAGCTAGCTAGGGAGTTCTGGGAGTTGAAGTCCACTCATCTTAGAGTGGCCAAGGTTGAGGAACGCTGCACTAGCATATTACATCCTTCTGCATGTGTCATCAATCCAGGAAGGTCACAAGGTTTTTCCACTTTTGCTTCATCTGTTTAGTTTTAATTTATGAATTTACATCATTTCTCTGCCCTTCTCAGGAATTGTTCAGTAAAGTTTGAGCATAGTCTCTTCTTGGGGAAATTGAGGAGTTGACTCACATGGTTTGGGCTCGTTCTAATATTTGTCATATCAGTGTATCTTGGGAGGAATCATCATTGCTTGTCAAAGATGACCACATCTCTTTGGCTACAACCCCAATTCTTGTATTGATTTATCAAGATTAATGCATGTTTCTTGTGGTGGGGACGTTGGTAGCTGAAAGAATTACTTACAGGATATTGGAAAAATAAAACTATATTTTGTTTTGCAGCAGAAGATTGTCTCGTTTGTCAATGATCACATTAGTTGTTGTTTGACTGGGGAAGGTGTGGGCAAGAAAGACTAAACCAGCCAAAATTTCTGGAATTGTTGTCTTTATGTTGTCTTAGGCATCCTTTTGTTTTCTTTTATTCTTAAATGTAGATATTACACTATACTAATTATAACTTTCATGTGGACTGTTTATATTCTTAATTGTTAATTTAGGCTCTGCTTTGTGTAAAGGATGAAAATGAATTTGTACTTATTGGAGCTGATTTTGTGCCATGGTTTCATCTTTAATATGTTCCTGCGCAAATATAATAATGTATGTGGTGAGTGTACATGCATACACGTGCACACACACCCATACATATATTAGCATGATTAGTACATGTGCATTGTATTTATTGACTTCTTTATCAAATTGTAAATGCTCCCCATATCACAGAGTGACTTGGGATGATGCACAGTTAATGTACGTGTGTGTGTGCGTGTTTGTGCGTACTTTTATTAGACAGTACGTGCTGTAGATATTTTACATTTATTTATCCATATCCTACCTTTATTATTTGTACAAATAACTCAAGGTGGCAAACAGATTGAACGCACCTTCCTCGTATTTTCCCCAGAACAACAACACTGTGAGATGAGTTGGGCTGAGAGGGTGATTGGCCCAAAGTCACCCATCCGGCCTTCATGGATAAGGCGAGACTAGAACTCATGACCTCCCAGTTTCTAGCCTGTTGCCTGAACCACTAGACCAAACTGTCTCACGTATGTGAATTTATGATGAATGCATAGGAATCCTGAAGCTGTTTTTGCCTGTTCCTCTTTTGCTTCCATAGTTAGAAATATTGGATCACCCAAACATCATTTTCCCAGGAAGGATGATCCCCTACTTTTGCCTACCATCTCTACCTCATCCCAACTAAACTATATCCCAGATTCTTGGAGATTTCCACGTCCCGGAAAAGGCAGAAAAAGGAGCCTGCGTGGATGCAAACTTCTTCCACAGATGGATTGACCCAATTTTTTCCCTTGTTGGGCTTCTAGCTACCAGCTGCATTGCTGGGTGGGAATTATGGGAGCCGAAGATTCATACCTCTGCAAGTAGCCTGATCTGGAATAGATTCTGAGTAGATTTTGAAGCCAGAAACCCAGACCTGCAATGCTCAAATTCTGGAAAATGTGCTGCCTTTTTCATGAGTGGGTCATATCTCCCATGCTTGCATGGACCTTCTGAGCCAGATCACGCCCTTGATCTGGGTGCCCTGCAGAAGAGAGAGGACAATCCTGACTCCTTCCAGGCTCACCACCCTTCAAGCCTTGCCTGCATTTCCCTTTGTTGCTGCTTCTGCAGAATAAATAAATAAATAAATAAATATATAAAAATAATTTGCAGCAAGGCGCAGGCAACGCTGAGTCTATCATTGTTCTACTCCACTTAAAAAAACCCAACAAGAGGTTATTTTCTTATCCTGAGCTGGGACACTTATGTGTAGTTTGTCACTGTCGAAAGGAACTGAGGCTATATCGAGCAAAAATTGCAAATATTTGCAAAGTTTCTTAAAAAGCAACTGGACTTTAATTACAAGATTCCTGCATCCTTTCCCCCCAACCTTCCCCTTTGGTAGGGACTTACCACTCTGTTTAAACTGGCTGTGTGTAACCTTCCTGTGTTTTCTCATCCTGCCCCTACCCCCTTTTAGAAATGTACATACTTTCTGACCATTTCTTTTCATTTTTAGATGGATTGAGAAAGCCTCCTGGTTAGAAGGTGAAACATCTCCAATGCCATCTTGTCCAGTTGCCTTTTTAAGGAACGTTGCAAATTTTTGCTACAGATCATGACCTCGGTTAACGAGAATATTCATAGACATTTAGAACTGAGGTTGTGTTTCTAACCAGATGGGTATCTTTGCAAGAATAATTCCCCCCCACCAGTCCTGAGTGTGATTTTTCTCCTCCCTTTTCCCTAAGGGCCTCCAGAGAAGCCAGAGCAAATTCCCATGGAGAGCCGCTCCTGTGTCCTGATCCGCCGCGATCTGGTAGCTCTTCCGGCGAGTCTGATTAGCCAGATTGGCTACCGCTGCCATCCAAAGCTATACTCAGAAGGTGATCCTGGAGAAAAACTTGAACTGGTTGCAGGTACTTATGAACAGGGCCTACATGTGGGTATAAAAAGACATTGTGCGCTTTTTGTTATGAGTCACATAAATGGAAAATATCGATTATAACTGATTCAAGCCATGAATTCACAACCAGTGAAAACCCAGAAATTGCAGTGCAGGTACAATCCTGGTGCTGAGGTCCAGTCTTAGATTAATGGATTGACTGGGGGGAAGGAAATGTCATTTATTTCCAGATTATTATTATAGTTGGTTGCCCAGTCAGCCAGATGTTTAGACTGGATTTGGCATTTTTTATCCACCTGCCAAGTCCTCCCCAAAGACCTGGGATAGGCAGGTGCTGTTCTAAGATGTTGTTAAAGGTATCATCCCAGTGTGAGCTGTTCCGAAAATGCTGCCTTTTGCCATTGACTGATGATGAATTGTACATTATTATTTATTAAGCTTTTATGCCCCCCAACTCTCAATGACCCTGCGAAGCTCACAACAGTCAAACAGAGAAATTACACTCAATACAACATAAAATATGAAATAAATCCTTTAAACCTTAAATTTCATGCCAAAGGACATCATTTGTGTCATAATGTCATTGCACAAATGAGACAAGGGACATTTACAGCATTGGCTTTGTGGCTCCTCGACGCAAATTGCATCATTAGAGTAACGGTGTCATCATGCCAGTCATGTAAGTCCCCATATAGGTAAAATTAATAGAAATTAATTTTATAAATGGCTCATCGGGTTTACTTTGGATGCAGCAGACTTGACTGCTACTTAGGGGGAAAGTCTCCATGGAAAGTTGGTCTCTTACTTTCAAAGTGTGCTAAATGGCGGTCATTGTACACACTTGCAGTATTTCAAACACTGAGTCCAGTGAGATGGGCCATTGAGGTAGTCCTTGACTTACAACCACAATTGGGAACAGAATTTCCATTGCTTTAGGTAAATCACACCTGATTTTGCGATTTTTTTCCCGCCACGGTTGTTAAATGAATCACTCCAGTGGTTCAGTGAATCACGCCATGGTTAAGCAAATCTGGCTTCCTCCGTCAACTTTGCTTGTCAGAAACAGGTCGGGTCGGTCCCAAATGGCAATCACGTGACCCTGGGACACTGCAACCAGCGTAAACACACGTCAAGAACCCAAAGTTTGATCGCGTCACTTGGGATGCTGCGACAGTCATAAGCGCGAGGACCGGTTGTAAGCCACTTTTTCTGGTGCTGTTGTAACTTTGAACGGTTGTAAATAAAGGACTACTTGATCCTTCTTCTTTTTCCGGCTGCTCCCACAGCGAATCTTGTTTCCAAGATTATATAGGAGGAGGATATATATAGGAGGATATATATATATATCCTCCTCGGCCGCACCAACGTGCATCGCCTCCCTCACGGCACCCAGGCGCCGCCTCCTCTTCTCCTCCTGCCCGGCAGCCCCGTCCTCAGCACCCTTTTCCCAACACACCCTTCCTCCTTCCGCAGCACCTGCCCAAACCATGTGAGTCTCGACAAATAAACAAGCAGAACTGAGGATGTGGGCTGGGGACGAGCTGCTTTCCGCAGCAGTTCCTCAAGACGGTCTGATGGCACTGCTGGGAACTGCTGGTTTTTTTGAAGCATCTGCTTGATCTCCGTCCCGCTGCGTCCGTCCTGCTTTCTCCAAGCGGAACGTCAGTGTGCGGAAGGTCGCAGGAAGCGAGTCAACCCAAATTTGGACTGCTGCCTATCGCTCCGCGCAGCTGGGCTGAGAATCGCGGCTCACATAAGTCCCCTCCGGGGTTGGCGTCAGCTGCTCGCGCCCCCTCGCTCGTAAATCTCACTGGGCAATTTTGGGGCCAGCGCCTTCTCTCTTCCTCTTGGCCCTGGCTTTCTCCTTCAGGAGCTCAAGGCACGTGCTGCGCTCCGCCCTTCCCTCCGCCCTGCCTCCTCCGACCACCCTGTGAAGGAGGATGGGCTGAGAGGACGTGGCCGGCCCAAGCCAAGGGTGCGCACGCACGGGACGAGGCTGCACCGTGACCTCGTTCCTCCGCAGCCCGATGCCTTCCCCTCTCCCCCGCTGGTTGAGGCCAGGGAGAAGGTGGGCATTGCGCTTCTTCCCGTTCCACCCAGCCGAGTCAGGAGACGGCATCCGTGGTCCGTGTCCTGCTGCCATCCTACGGAAGTCCACCTTCCGACTCTTGGGAAGCGTTTCTGTGTTCGCTTGGGTGCATCTGTCCCAAGGTCTGGTTGCTTCGAGGCAATCTCAGCTGTGGCTGCTTCAGGGCTGCAGATGTGCCGGGTTCAAACCAACAGTTGGGACGGTCGGAAACAGCTGTCATTGTCACCCCCCCTTCTTCCTCCTCCTCTTCTTCCTCGTAGGTTCTGGGGTTTACATCACCCGAGGCCAGCTCATGAACTGTCACCTCTGTGCAGGTGTGAAACACAAAGTCCTCCTTCGGCGCCTCCTGGCAACGTTCTTCGACAGGTACGATGGCCATCTCATTAGCATTGCTATTCACGTGGCTTTTGTCCAGGGTACAAAGGCTTTTCTACAGCAAGGAACATCAAAGACCCCGGCGGGATTACGGCAGAGCCCAGGAGGACCACTCTGAAAACAAGGAAATGGCTTTGAGCTCCATCTTAAGCTGTGGGTGGCTGGGTTAGGATCTGCATGGAGCTCACCAGTTCCTTGCCCAGCAGTGGGGGGAGATGCTGTTTTGAGGTCAGAGAAGTGGATGTCCAGCTCCCAGAGTCCACAGCCAGCTTGGCCCTCGCTGAGAATTCTGGGAAATGAAATCCACCCATCTGTCAGGGACTTGTGCCAAACATGCATTTCCATATATATACAGATATCTATCTATCTATCTATCTATAGATATATATCTATATAGAGATAGATAGATAGATAGATAGATAAATATTGTGCCAAATATGTATTTATATATGTATAAATATACATATATATAAAGCGTAATATATATATATATATGGGCATACATATATATATGGAAATACATATTTGGCACAATGTAAAAAGCATCAATGTTTCACTGATGTATGTATTGTTTTGGTCAGGATCTACCATTGGCCATCCATATTCCTGCAGAAAGAATGACTCTGAACTCTTTTGAAATTGTTAAATGTTTCTGGTCCACCAAAGAAATTGGAACTTTTTTAGAAAGGAGTCAGGCAAATCAGCTTTGACTGAAGTAATAGCCATGATATGTTATTTTCTTTTTATTTTCCATGTTTTTTGCCAGTTTCGAGAGTTTATTTCCAATTCCTTGTGTTGGCTGGGGAAAAATGCCCTTTGGCGAAAAGGGGTTTCCTTAACGACTGCGGCATTCGCTTAATGACCACCACAAGAAAGGCCGTAAAATCAGGCGCGACCCTGCTTAGCAGTCATCACGACTTGTAATTCTGGGCTCAACCCAGTTGTAGTTCAAGGACTACCTCTAAGGAGGGACAATTTAGCATGTTTTCCTGATTGTTTCCCCTGCTTGTGCTGGAAACAGGAACACCCTGGCCAACAGCTGCGGAACAGGAATTCGCTCTTCCACCAGCGACCCCAGCCGGAAACCTCTCGAGAGCCGGGTGCTTAACGCTGTGAAATGTGAGTCCTCCGGGCCAAGCAAGGTGGGAGGGAGCGGAAGGCGAACGACTGCTTTAACCTCTCATAAGACAAAGCAAGGGAGCCCCCCCGGGTGGCCTGCTGGATTTCTTTCCAGTTTTGACAGCCCCCCACCCCCCCTTTTATACCGGTGGTTTCCTGATCTCCCTTATCGGAAGCCATTTAGGAAAAGAGTGCCTTGCTCCCCCGTTGATCCCTCGCAGCCCCTTCCTGGCCCCCACTCAACCTTCTCCCCTGTCTTTGCAGTGTATTGTCAGAATTTTGCCCCCAGCTTCAAGGAAAGCGAGATGAACGTCATCGCGGCCGACATGTGCACGAATGCCCGTCGGGTGCGCAAGCGATGGCTCCCGAAAATTAAGTCCATGCTGCCCGAGGGGATGGAGATGTACCGTTCCGTCATGGGCTCGACCACCACCAACGTCCTCCTGGACCCCGAATTCCAGCCTTCCACCGCTCAGATGTTTGAACAACGGATCTATGCCGAAAGGAGGGGCGATTCTGGGACTATTGTGGCGCTCAGAACTAACACGGTTACGGTCGACCAGAGCAGCAGAACTGGTCCCTTGTTTGAGCCGAGCGAAGAGGGCGAAGGGACCAGCTCGGTCATCCAGGAGTCCGCCGGCCCGGAAGCAGTGGCTTCCGATACCCAAAGCACCTCGCAGCCCTTTGAAGAAGGATTGGGGTCCCCCAGCCGGCCGGAAACACCAGCAGGGCGGCCGGAGGCAGCCTACGGGGGCCCCTTATGAACCAGACGGGGAGTGTGTGATGTCACTCCCTGGAAGGCTCTGTAATACTAAAGCTGCTTGCATGTTCTTATTAATTACGGAAAAAAATGTGATCAAACCTTTACCTACTGAACTGCTCCCGTTGCCTGAGAAAATTTGATTTTTTTTATTCTGCTCGCGTTTAGGACTGATTGAAGGTGCTACCCAGTTGGAAGACCACCTTGTCCCGAGATTAGTACGGAAAAGAGTAGCGGGGTTCCCTCGCCCCCCCCCAAAAAAGAACGAGGCCACGTCCACCACCACCGTCGTCATGCTTAGCAGCGAAGGAACCAGAAGGGAGGTGCGATTGTGGTCCTGGTGTGATTCGGCTCGGTTTGGCTTAGGTCTGTGGGTCGGATCTTTGGGTTGAACCCTTGGCCGGAGCGGTACGTTGTTGGGCACCAAGGAGAATTTCTCCCCCAAGTACTGTAGAAGCGAACCGGGAGCAATGCTCCCCATGCCGATTGGAACAAAAAGTCGGGGTGCGTTTCCCCTGTTCAGCTTCAGATTGGAACAAAAAGTCTAGCGTTTCCCCTGTTCAGCTTTCTTCTTCTCTGAGTCGGTTGCCCGGCTTTCTGGGGGTCCCAGAAAGCCGTTCTCGCTTCCCCTCCCCTGTTCCTCACGGGCGTGGGAACCGACCTGG
>JANHZU010005991.1:20754-36801 GCA_032468055.1 Acrochordus granulatus | reverse complement strand
GCCCCCCGGGCCGTTCCCGCCCCCACGGAGGGAGGGAGGGGAGGGGGGCGGCTGGCTGGCTGGGCCCTCAGCTTCCTTTTCTACGTGTGCGTGCCAGGCCTCCCCCGCCCCCCGCGTGCAAAAGGCGCACGTGCTGGGGAAAGTTGGCGCCTGGCAGGTGGTTTGGCGCCGGGGGGGTTTGGAGGGTGGCGTTTCCTTCCCCCCCATGGAGGAGGAGAAGGGGCGCCTTCTGGCTTGGAGGGGCCAAGTCTGGAGGTCGAAGAGAGGGGGGTTTCTCCCCGCGGATGGGGGGGGAGCTTGAAAAAGTTTGGGAGGGTCGGGAGGGGGATTTCTTCCCGCCTTTAGAGGGGGCTGCTGGGAGGTTTATCTTTTGGGGTGGGGGTTGCTCTTGGAGGAGGAAGATGGACCGGAAGCAAAGCGACAGGACAGTCGCTGTCATTGTTGTTAGATTTTCACCTTGCCTTTTTTGTATGTAAGTCAGTGCTTGAAGCATGCTTCATCAGCGTATCTCTTCTTTTGCACACAACAACTTTGTGAGGTGGGTTGTGCTCGGAGAAAGGGACTGGCCCAAAGTCACCCGGCCAGGTTGTTGGGCCAAGGAGAAAGGGCAAAAGTGACTGGTCCCTTCCTTAACAGATTTGGGGAAGGAGGAACCTGCTTCAGTGGCCCCAGAAAATCTTAAACACACTCAAGGTCCAGGGGCTAACTTCCTGTGGGAGGGGCTTTGGGATGCTTCTGAAAGAGGAATGCCAAGATTCAAAACTGAAAGGGTTTATAGCTGTTTTAAGGATGCTGGATGTTTGATGAAAATTATGGCAAGTCCTGAAGTATTGATGCAGTGTGTGATCTCCCAAAAGGTTGCCTTTCCCTGATTTCAGCTTTTTTAGGGGCATCAATAAACTTGTCTTTCCCCCCTCCCAGACAAAGAGCAGCAGGAAGCAATTGAACATATTGATGAAGTACAGAATGAAATAGACAGGTAAACCATGTGCTTAAATATGCTTTTAAAGGAGACATAAACGGTGTTTTATGGCAAGTTTGCATCCTATGAAAGGATTTTATAGATTAAATTGGTTTTCATGATTTCATGATTTTCATGATTTAACTGTAAAAAGATGTAATCTAAGGAGATATCTAAAACTTTAACTTTTACATGGAATTAGATGAGAATGATCCCTTTTTTACAATGTAACACAATTTGCCTGTTTTAATTTCTCTTCCCACCCACTTTTCAGGATTTGACATAAACTGTTACATTATTTCTGCCAAACAAGAGCTCTCAGGCAGAACAATTAAAACAGTTTAATGAGAACTTGCTCATTGTGGAACTAACTGTTCAGTTATTGACCTGAGGCTTTCCACCTCAGGTCAAAACAAAACTCTTTGATAATTGTTATATTTTACGATGAAAAAGTAGTTTGGGTATTTCACTATGTGAAAACTTTTGTGTTGGGTTAATACTCTTTTAAATACCATTTAACAGTTGTTACTTGTGTTTAAATCTTGTGCTTCAGACTGAATGAACAAGCCAGTGAGGAAATTTTGAAAGTAGAACAGAAATACAACAAACTCCGCCAACCATTCTTCCAGAAGAGGTCAGAATTGATCGCCAAAATCCCTAACTTTTGGGTAACAACATTTGTCAACCACCCACAAGGTAAGCAAAGTTGTGTGTTTTCTAGAAACTTACAGAACAAGTTCTATTTAAGAGACTGGCAATGTTTCATATCACATGCAAATGAAAGTTTTGAAATGCAAAAGTCAGTTCCCACTTTAGATTAGATTTTAGATTTTTTAATCCACCTTTATTATTTTTATAAATAACTCAAGGTGATGAACATACCTAATATTCCTTCCTCCTCCTAATTCCCTTGTTTTCTTTTAAATTCAGCATTCCAGAACAGTTGTGGAGAAATTTCGACCAAGGGAGGCATATGTTTCAGAGAGAAATAGTTCTTATTGGGACAGTAGCTTCCTTTGAAATTATTTGCAACTTAAATTTCATCTTTCTGTCCTAGTATCTGCACTGCTGGGAGAAGAAGATGAAGAAGCACTGCATTATTTGATCAGAGTTGAAGTGACGGAGTTTGAGGACATTAAATCAGGTTACAGAATAGATTTTGTAAGTATGAGTGCATAACACCATTTTTACACTTATGTCCAGTGATGTAATTTTTCTGACAAATGCTGTCTGGAACAGATCTTCAACATATCATGGTCCAGAGGACAGATTGATGCTTTACAACAGTTTTGAGGTGCTTGGTTGGGGGGACAGTCTGCACTTGGCTTGTGCTGGGGAAAATCTACAAGCTTAATGTATGGATGGTAGAAAATGACTTTGAAGGCCATTTGATACTTTATATAAACTTCAGAGTTTCTCTTTCTGTACATTCCCTTGATTGCAGTATTTTGATGAGAATCCATATTTTGAAAACAAGATGCTCTCCAAAGAGTTTCATTTGAACGAAAGTGGAGACCCATCATCCAAATCCAGCGAAATCAAATGGAAATCTGGAAAGGTATTTAGTTCTGTTAAAATTACTATATAAATAAACAGTAAAAAAATGGGGAATCTGGCAGGAGCAGCTCACAAAAGTCAATGCCTTTTAATACAACGTGAGTTGGAAAAAGTGTTCCCAGACTCCTATTTTGTTTAACTATTGTGGACTAACAAGTTTTTTACAATGTCTGCATATGTACAAGTTTTGTTGTTTGAGGTTGTCGATTCAAATTATTAATGTAGCATCTCTGGCCAGAATTTGGAGAGGACAACCTCATCAATGGAGTTGGCTGTTGGGAATTGTTCCATAAAATTCTTGCAGTGTGTCAAATTGCATATGCCAGTGTAATATAAGGGGGGTGTCTTAATCTGCAGCTGTTATCAACCTGCCACAGGCCAACCGGCACGATGGGAGTGTGAACAACCTTCTGTCCAACTGAACTGAATAGGTTTACTCCCCAAGACTGCTGTCATTGTTTCAGAGGATATTCAGAACAACATTTGTGATTCTTCCTTTTAAGTTTATAACAACTTTATGCAGCAAAATTTGGCTAGAATAGAATCCATGGGCCTTAGAAGTGTTGCTGGCAAAGTTCTGGGGGAAAACCCCATTGAGAATAAAATCTCCATTTTTCCTGCATTGGAAGTTGGTGTGCTACAATAGATTGCTCCTCAAAACAGGATCAGATCTCTTTTTTCCTCTTGTGGCAAGAGAAAGAAGTTATGGATCGTAGTTGCCTGCAGTTGCCCCTTCCAAAAAGCTTAAAATGTAACTGGCTGCAATGTTGGTTACTGTCTTGAACTATTCTCAATAGGAAGTTCTGTTTTTCTTCCTTTTTGTTGACTTTTGGGCCATGACGGAGTCAGCGAAAGAGAGCAAATGTTGTTCATAATAGAATGTAGCTTCCAAACTATGACAGAGACGTCAAATTGGTCCATTGCATGGGTGGAGGGCCTGTGCCTACCAACTTTTTAGAAAAAATCAAGTGAGCTTTTGATAACTCCAAAAATGTGCAAGTAGTTGTGGCAGAAGAAAAATGGATGGAAGGGTTGATTTTTCTGTTCTTTGGGCCAAGGATCTGACAAAGCGCTCTAGCCAGACGCAGAACAAGGCCAGCAGAAAGAGGCAGCATGAAGAACCAGAAAGCTTCTTCACTTGGTTCACTGACCACTCTGACGCGGGTGCCGATGAACTAGGAGAGGTCATCAAGGACGACATCTGGCCGAATCCCTTGCAGTACTACCTGGTGAGTCTCCTCTAGGAAGGCCCGTTAGCTGCAGGGCCGTCTGAAAGACCTGGAGCTTGGGCTCTATAACTGTGTTTGTGCCCAATAAGGTACCTGACATGGATGATGAAGAAGGGGAGGGAGAAGAAGATGACGACGACGATGAAGAGGAGGAAGGCTTGGAGGACATTGATGAGGAAGGTGATGAAGATGAGGGTGAGGAAGATGAAGATGATGAGGGAGAAGAAGGAGAGGTTAGAGCTCTAAGATTTCCCTCTTGGGATGGCAGTTAGTCACCTTGCGTTGCCCTGAACTTTTTCAAGCTCAGAACAGAATGAGTCTTTGGAGGTTCACTTGGCTAAGTGCCTCACCACAAATCGCTGTTTGGGCGGTTTCGGAGGTCAAAGTCAGCCGGTTCCAAAGTCTTAGTTATGACTTTGGAGCAGTTTGACTTGCATGCATTCAGTCAGTGAGCAGGAGGATGTGGAAGTAATGTTTCCAGATAAATCCCACATAATGAAAAGTACGTATCCAGGATTGGATTAGCACACCTAGCTTATTTACAGCACTTGAATGGATTGGTACAAAATGTTTGTTGAGATGACCTGATGTCCTGCTACCACCTCAGGGGAGAAATGCCACTGGGCAAGTTGTATAAGAACCAGTTAATGGTTTTTCTTCTCTATATAACTTGCTATTTTACTTAGGTCGTATTATGCTCCAGAACCTGACTGGGGAATTCTGGGAGTTGAAGTCCACACATCTTAAAAAGTTGCTGAGGTCAGGAATCCTGCTCCGAGGACCTCCTTTTTGCGCATGGCTCAGAGGCAGTCTCGCTGCAGCAGTTTGCACAGTAGAAACCCACTTCGGCACATTTGCCAGAAAGGAATGCTAATTTTTATCTTGAAAATAGTCTCCAATTCAGTGAGAATAAAACAGCGGTGCTAATTTTTTTCCTTCAAACCTTTATTCGGGGGAGGCCCTTTCAAATGCAGGTTCATCCTTTTCTGTGGCGTAATTGCTGGCGGCACCATACCTATGTCAGGTTAAAGACATTGAAGTGAAAACCCAAGAGCCATTAATGATTTGCACCACTTCCCATTCTCCAGTAATAAGAGACTTAGATCGAGGTTGTTCAAACCACCACCTCATTCAAAGCTGTTTGTTTCTGTTGTTTGTCAATGTCAGGCCATTAGATTATAATGCTGAGGAAATTGACCAGCATGTGATTGACTAATCATTTATTTGAAAATGTTGCTTTTCTTTCAACAGGAGGATGAAGGAGAAGACGACTGAACACTGACAGATTCCAACCACGGTCTATCCTTCCTTTTCCCCTTCACCAGTCCCTGGGAGCAAATTTGCTGTCTTATTTCCCCCCCTCCCTCCCTCTTCACCCCCCTCGCCCTCCCTTTTGTGCTCAGTCGCATTGTTCTCCTGAGGTCTTTTTTTTCCTCTCCTCTTCACCATGGTTCACAAATAATTTTGGAGAAAATATCTTGAGCAGAATACAGTGGAAGAGAATCTCAACCCATTTCAATTTTTTTATCCCGATTTTGAAACGGAAAAAAAAAGAGAAAAACTGTCAATGGCATCAGCGCACTGTGTTCTGTGGGGAAGAATGAGAACCGTCTGCTCCTGCTGGGAGCTGAGGAGTGCTAGGCCCCCTGTGTGGTAGTGCATAGAATCTAGCTTTTTCCTTCTTTCTCTGTATATTGGGTTCAGAGATTACACTGTGTCTCTATGTGAATATGGACAGTTAGCATTTACCAACATGTATCTGTCTATTTCTCTTGTTTAAAAAAAATGAAAAAGCTAAAAAAAATGGGGTTATAGACAGGGTAAGCAAGGGTGGGTTTCAGACGTTGGGGGTGGGTTAAATGGGCATTTTGACAAAACATGGCTTCTTCTCCTTTTGGCATGTTTAATCGTGATGTTTAACAACATCTCTGCAGTTTAAAATGACACTTTAAAACAAAAATAATAATAAATTCTCTCCTAATGATTACAGTTTGAGCCCTTCCACTTCATGGAGAATCAGCAGACCCCGTAGGACCTTATTTGGAATTTATCTTCTCTACTGTAATTTTGTTCCTTGTTTTTTTTTTCAACTTTTTTTTTTGTTTCACTGGAAAAAGAAAGATGCTCAGTTTTAAACGTTAAAAGTGTACAAGTTGCTTTGTTACAATAAAACTTAATGTGTACACAAGGGGGCTGATAGTCTTCACTGACAAAGCCTGCTTATGGACCTCTCCTGTTGAGTTTGGTTTTTCAGCATACCACAACTAGGGCAGAATATACCACCGAGGACACACCAAAGAAAAGGTTGGTTGTGCAAACTGTTGCACTCCCTCTCCAGTAACAGTTCATCCGGAGAATCTGTGTAGGGCTGGTTTAGGCAGAAGGAGTCACTCGCTGCGGCTTGGGTGGAAAAACATGGAAAATAACCAGTCTAAAGAGAGCAGAACTGGCTGGTTTTCCACACAGATCTTTTGGGGAGATGAAGGTGCCCCATCGCCAAGGGCTTTTCGATTAGAGCGATGCTTTGGAAAGTGATTCAATGTAGGAAGAATTATGTAATTTCATCTGTTGGTATCAATAAAGATCATCACTGGATTGATCCTCCAGAGTGGATTGAATTAAAAGCTTTCCCTTGGGAATTGGGGGGGGGCAAAATTAATTGGGACTCTTATTTTCTTCTGGAGCCTTTGTGGCACTGGCCAAATTTTAAAGCCGTTACGTGTATAAACCTTGATATTAGTGAAAAATATCTTTAACATGATGGTTGAGAATTAAGTCCAGTTGCAAATGAGGCCAGCAAATTAAATTGCACTTGGAAGTGCATTAGGCTAAAAAGCCCCAGCTATGATTTGAAGGAAGGAGCCTCGAAGAACAGTAAAACACCTGAAAAATGCAGTTTGATTTGTTCAATTTTATATAGGCTTTTTTCTTTATAGCATCTTTTATTCAGAAAAAAAAAGCTGCTGTTTACTGGACTCTTCCAGCCTCTTAAGTAATTACCGTAAAGTAATTACTTGCTTTTTATCTGCATCTGAGATGAAACAAGTTTCCCACCGACACGTTTGATGTTCTTGGAGCATCTGCATTGCAATTGCACCGGGTGAGGAGAGACTTCCCCCACCAAGATTAAAATGGGGCTACAATGAGGATCTGAGCTCGCACCCGAGTCCCAGCAGTGGAAGCTGCCATGTTGAAGTGATGTGGAGTGATCTCCTTTGAGGGACGAGGACCAAGAAATGATTCAAGGGCGGATATTCAATTTAACCCGTTGGTGCTGCTGTCCATTTGGCAGCCTGGACTGAAGAATCTCATTGCGCAACCCTGGTTTCTCCAAGGACCGGTTCAGGCAGCCTTGAGGGGTCCTCGTGACTGCACCTTGCTTGGCTGTTCAGCGCAGCCTCCCAGCTCAGCCCTTGGAGGGAGTTTGCGTCTTCCCCTCTTGGGAAACTTGGGGGAGTGGACAGGCTGTAGATTATAATGGTATAGATAGCTGTAAGTGGAGGACTGGCCGGGCAGGCAGGTCGGTAGCCCATTTGCTAAAGGTCTCTGCATGCCAGTCGCGAGGGTCCCGTGACCCCTTTAAAAAGCCTGAGGGGTTCAACCTTGGTCTCGTGCGGCAGGCTCTGCGCAGCAACATCTTCGTTGGTGGAGTATCCACTGCAGGACAAGTGTTCAAAAACATTTTCCTGGTTTACGAAATGAGCACAGTAGGAAAACGTTTGCTGGGAAGCCGCCTTTCATTTTGTTTCCGTCGTTTCGATGACTAACTCAAGGCAGCAAACATGCTCGGCCCCCTTCCCCACAACCCTGAGAGGGGCGGGCCCAAAGTCTCCCAGTGGGGTGGTTCACGCCTAAGGCAGGACTAGAACTCACCATCTCCTGGTTTCTAGCCTGGCGCCTAACCATTAGACCAAACCGCCTTCCAGTACTCAAACCATCAGTGGCTCGGGGACACGCACGCACGCACACACCCTGCAGGGGCACCACTGGCAGAACCGAAACTGGAGAGAGAAACCCCTTTCAATCCAGCCTGCAATTTATTTATTTATTTAATTTATATGCCGCCGAAATCCGGAGAGCCTCGGCGGCTAACAAAAATGAGGGTTTCGTTCTGAGGTGGCCAGAGCGTGTGGAAATGGTGCAGCGCCGCTCGCTCCCACGAAAGCGGGGCTGAAGGTTGCAGGGTGAGGGGGGCTTCTAACAGAGCCCTCCCCAAAGCATTCGCTGCAGGCAGGCAAACGGGAAGATGCTTGCGCTTGAGCTGGGCAGACGCTGCACTGCAGAAACGCTGCAGAGCTGTTCGGAAGACCCCACCGGCTGGCCTTGGACCAGCGCCTCCTGCTGCTCTTCCCCGCTTCCCATCCTCCGCCGACACCCGCTTGTGTTTTAAATCGTGCGCCTGAAACGCTCCGAGCCAGGCGTGGGCCACTTCGAGGAGCACCCCAGCCCGCTGTCGCTTGCACTGACCCGCTCACCCCCAGCCCAAGATGCCCCTCTCTTCCCAACCCTCAAGGGAACCCTCAACGAGAGCCACGGGGAGGACTCACGTGGCAGCAAAAGGGCAAAGGAGGCTGGGAAAAGAGTCTTTCGGGGCAGAAGTACATGGAGCTGGAAGACCGCTTGCGACGTGCGGCGGGGTCTGAATGGGCGCTGAAAGAAGCTCCCGAAAGCAGAACCGGAACGCTGAAGAGCGCGAGTGACTCTCGGCTCCGCTCCAGCCGCATCTCACAGCACTGGGGCACGATCCCGCCAATGCCGTCTCTGAAGAGCCTTGAAAGTTCGTACTCTGAATGCTTCTCTCCAGATTCTTACGGAATTCAAGCCCGAGGCACGCGGCCTCGCTGCCCGCGTCGCCACGCGGGGATGCGAAATCCCGCGTCGCTCAAGCGCAGCCCCAAGTTTGGATCGCGCGAAGTCCCGGCAAACTCCCACGACATCGGCGGCCGCTTGTCCATTGGCCGGGAAGCAGGCGCGGGGCCGCCCCTGCAGCCAATCAGAGTTCGGGTGACGGGTTCGGGGCTGGTGGGCCCGACCAGAGAGTTCAGGTCTAAAGCTGCCCTTTCCCCCCCAGCCACTCTACTCTCTAGCTCTTTGGTCTGGAGGACCCGAAGGGATTCCCCGACCGGCCTTCGGTGTTCCCGTGAACGGAACCCGCCTCCCCGCACGCCGAGGGTTAAACTGTGCCCCTGCGGGGTCCGCGCCCCAGTGATCCACTCGCCCACTTGGCCGGGCTGCGTCGTGCTGTTGCTGTGGTTGTTCGGGTCTGTCATCGGTCGGCCAGATACTCGGACTGGGTTTGGCATTTCTGTCCTTCCCGAGGCCCCGGGATGGGCAGATGTTGCTCTCTGATGGGACTACGGGTCCGTGTTACTGTTAAAGTTCATTGTGTTTTCCATTTCTGCCCTCTGAAATTTCTTTGTTGAGGCGCGTTTTCACAGCAGTTCACAAAACAACTGACAAAAATATTAAAAAGTCTGGGGAAAATGTTTTTTTACTGTAAGCCGCTCAGAAACATTGAGGCAGCTACAGAAACTGAATGAATGAATATGTACACACAGAGGTGCATACTATACACGTATTAACACAACCCATAGCCAATCAAAATTCACAATATCATGAGGATCAACTGTAGGTAATCTTCAACTTACAACCATTCACTCAGCGAATGCGCAAAGTTCCAATAGCACTATAACTTACGATCAATCCTTATACATACGACCGTCGTAATATCACCACAGCCACACAATTGAAAACTGGTGCTTGGTGACCACCATGTATGATGACCTGGGGTCACGTGATCACCATTTGCAAGCTTCCCAGCCAGCTTTTAACAAGCAAAGTCAATGGAGGGAGCCAGATTCGCTTAATGACTGCGTGACGTACTTCACAACTGCAGTGATTTGCTTAACAACTCTGCCAAAAACAGGGTGTGCAAGTGGATGCGACTCACTTAAAAACTGCCTTGCTTCGCAACAGAAATTGTGGTCCCAGTTGTAGTCATAAGTCAAAGACTGCCTGTAAGCATTTCTTCTTGGAGAGAAATTAATACGGTCACTTTGATGCATTTCAGTCCAGCTTTAAGCCTGGTTTAGGGTCTCTGGTTGCCCTCATACATGGTGTCTTGGGTCAAAAATTGGAGAATGACATTTAATTTAATTAATTTAATTTAAAGAATGACATTTAATAGTCGCCAAGTCCATAGGGCGACTGAGACAAAACTTTAGTGACTATTTTAATTTATGACATATTCTCATATTGTAGTCAGCAAACCATGATGTGGCTTACTTAAATCTATGGCTGAGTGCAGTGTTTCCCAAGCTTGGCCATTTTAAGATGTCTGGACTTCACCTCCCGGAATTCTCCAGCCAGCATGTATTCATCTATAATATTAAAAAATCAGGAAACTGCTGTCACCTTTGCCAACTAGCACCTTTTCTTAAAAGGCAGAAGTTTTTGCGAGTTTTTTAAAAAATTATCAGCTGCCAAAGCTGCTGCTCCTAACTTTGGGCCACAGGGATTAAGTTTTATTCACCCAGAGATTAAATGTTTATCTTTTCTCACTTGCCAATCCCAAATATCTACGTCGCTCAAAAATCTGTGCTTTTTATATCTCGCTCCTTTCGAAACAGAGCCCCCCACCGAAATTTCGCTGGATTCATCCAGAGACCGAGATCCATTCAGAGATCATCCATGCTTTGACACTTTAATTACATTTAATTCATGCCTTAATCCAAACTCCTCTGTTGAGCAGGTTAACCTGGATGAATCTTTTCTAATTGTAGAAATCTGACTGCAGGTAGAGGACACAAAGGGTGGTGCAAATAGTGTCACGCATTAGAGAGATCGTGCTTCCAAGTCAGATAAGACCTGGCTTCTCACGGTAACATGGTTATTCTCAAACCTGTATCTCCACACGGTCATCTGAGTGCTTACTGGGATTCACACGACAAGCTTCCCACGGACCCCAATTTAACCCGAGTTCTGGCTTCATGCCACGCATCTAAACTCTAAAGGAGCTAAACTTTGCGCACACAAACACACATCCTGCAATGTGTTGCCAGGCAAACACAAACCTCCTGAACACAGGAGTGAGCATTCCCAAGACCTTCATAGGAACAGGGGTTTTATCTCCAAGGGGGTTTGGGTTCATTCCACGAGGAAGCGAGGACGCATGGGAACATGGCCCCCGTGAAGAAGTAGCTTTCCCCAATTGCTGGAAAAAAGGGATTCCCACGACAGGTTTCCGAGGTCCACGGTTTAACCAGAGTTCGGGCTCCATGCAATGACTTTGAACCCTAAGGGAAATAAACTTTGCACGCACCCGCCTCCCGCAGTGTGCTGCCACGCGAACACGACACGCCTGCGCGCGCGGGGCAACATCCTCACGACTGCCATAGGAACCTGGGTCTACCTCCAAGGGCCGTTGTGCTGGGAAGGCCGCGGGGAAGCAGCCCCTCGGGGACGGGGTTTCCCGGGCCCGGCCGCGGCCGGGAGCCAGCAGAGGGCGCGAGATGCGCTCCGGGCTTCCGCCGCGGCCGCCCAAGTTTGAAAAAGTTCCCCGCCGGCGCCGGGAGCGCTCCGGCGGCTGCTGGGCGGCGATGGCGGCCGGGCAGATCCGACAGGTGAGCGCGCAGGAGGCGCCGCGCAGCCCAGGGGCGCCTCTCCCCAGGGCCCCGTCCGCGCTCTTGGCCGGCCCGGAGCGGTTGCACCCCCGCCGCGGGGACTGCGGAGGTGGGGGGTCCTTCCAAACTGGGGGAGCAAAGCCAGCCGCGGGTTTGGGATTCCGACGTTCTGCACGCACGCTGGGTGACCGGTGGGGTATCTGCACGTCTGGCTTGAATTGTTGAGGGGGGCCCGCATGGCTGAGTCTGCCCGCCTCTCCGGTTTCCAGAGAATGTCCGGAGACGACTGGGAGGGGGCTTTAATCTGCCTTTAGTGCTTGGTTGTGTGAATCTGGCCCCTTAGTTGACCCGCTTCTGCGTTCCTTCTCTTAGTAAGGTCCCCCGGCTCAGAAAAAGGGGTCAGTGTGAATGGGGTGTCCAAACGTTTGGATAAACAACCGATTTTTGTGGCTTGCTTTCCCCACCTGGTTAACTCGAGTTTTGCTCTGTTGGGGTTGGCTGGAGCACGTCGTGTGAAGCGGGGGGGGTTGCCTGAATGCGCTCCCGGTTGGCCTAGGCAGTGAGGCACGATTTAGGTGGGCAGGGCAGGATGCACATCACTAGGTATCGGGAAACGGACCTCGGGGTACGGGAAGGCGACAATGGTAGTACAATTCAATGCTGCTCAATTTCAGCAACTTTAAGATGGGCGACTCCAATTCCCAGAATCCCCTAGCCAGGGGGAATTCTGGGAGTTGAAGTCCACCGGTCTTAAAGTGGCTGGGATTGAGAAACATTGTAATTGAGACAAATGAGTCACAGTAGCAAACTTTATGGGTTTGAAAAGCAAAGTGAAACAGTAACCTTAGAAAGAGAAAGAGAATAAACGCTCCCACAGCTGCTGTCAACAATTTCAGAGTTCTTCTCATTTTCTTTTTCTGTCTGTTTTACTTCTTCACCATCCTTATTTGTCTTGTTTCCTTTCTAATGTCCGTATGGTTTCTGTCTTGTTAAAAACATCTGCAACCAAATTATATTTAAAAAAAACCCGAAATAAACCTCTGCTTTTTCACCGGACTGGAAGATTGGGGGTCTCAATCAATGGATTGCGATTGAAACAGCACAAAGACTGACAAATGGGGGGGCAAGCAGCTTCGGGGGCCACCAGTGGAACCAGAATTCCCATTGCTAAGCAAGGCAGCGGTGAAGCGTGCTTATGCTCTTTTTGCCAGGGTTGCTAAGCGAATCGCTGTAGCTGTTAAGTGAATCCGGTAAGTGAACCTGGCTTCCCCTATTGCCTTTGCTTGTTGGAAGCTAGCTGGGAAGCCCCCCAAATCGCCGCCCCACCCCCACCACTCCTGTGCCTGGGTTAGCCTTCAGCCGAGCTGCGTTTCCCCCGAAATCCGGTTCCGCTTCCTCGCGGGCGAGACTTTTCCTGCAGCCAGCCCTGCTTTTGTCCCGTATCCAGAAATTGTCTCTCTGGAGACGGGAACCTTCTCAAGTTTCCGGCTGGGCTGTTTCTGCTGCGGACTTTGCAGCAAAGGACTCTGCCTTTATGTATGGCTCGGTACTTTCTGGTGCAGTCACGTGCCCGGAAGCGTTTCCTAGTGGGAAGCGTGACTTCCAGACTCCCTACCTCCTCCCAGAACTGCAAAGTGGTTCGCTTAACAACTGTGCAGTTCACTTCACAACCTGAAGCAGACAGCAAGCCCTGATCCTGACTCACTGTGGTGAAAAAAATGTCATAAAAATGGGCCCAGTGACTCACTTTACGACTGTAGTGATTTACGACCAGCACGGGCGAGTCCATTACAGTTGTGACTGGAGGACTCACTGTGCTTGTATTTCATTTTTTGTCTGTTATGTCAGAGCTTTTGCCTTTGGCGTTCACTTTTCCTTGGCTGTTTTTGGGGATTTTGAGGGGGGGAGATGTTAACCTTTTAAAAACGAGAAACAAGTCTGTTCCTTGTTAGATTTAAGTCTTTTTCCTTCAGGAGATGGAGGCTCCCCTCCAATTTTGCCTTCCCAACAGACAAAAGGGTAGACTGGAAGTTGGATTCCCTTATCCCAATGCAGTGTTTCTCAGTTATTTTAAGATGTGTAGACTTCATCACCCAGAATTCCCCACTCGCATGTGTGGACTTCCAACTCCAGAATCCCTCAGCCAGCATGTGTGGATTTCAACCCCCAGCATCCTCCATCAGCCAGCATAATTGGACTTCACTTCCCAGAATTCCCTGGCCAGCATGCTCTCGGGGTTAAAGTCCACACATACAAACTGGGGAATTCTGGGAGTTTAAGGCCGCATGTGTTAAAACTTCCAATATCAAGAAACTCTGTTGTAACCCAATAAACTCCACTAGCCCATCATGGCTGCATTCATGCAACATGCAAAACCCTCTCCAGGGTTAACAAACTGTGTGGTTGTAGTTGCAGAACCAGGTTGCTGTGATTCAACGTCACGACTTGGGTTAGCCAATATGATGGATCCCATATTCCTTAGCCCAAAACTAACCAATGTTGGTTAAGCAAGGAGCGGTGTAGGTACCCGGACTAGACAGTCTAGTCCTCCCAAGCATTTTCGATTTTGCCGGCCACAAAATCTGCCCTCTGGATCTGTTTGGGAGGAATGACGGTGTGGAGCACACCGTTCTGCGTCCTTTTCTTCTGTGCTTGTAATAATGTGAGTTACGTGGAGACAAGAACGTTAATAAAAATGCTGGGGAATGCAAGGTCTGCGCCCTTTAAATGCTGCTTTTTCTCAGTGCGGGAAAGAACCAAAAATCAGATCTGATCCTGCTCAGGGAATGAAAAAAAGGAGTCAAGCTCAGCCTTTGGTGTCTGTCGGAGACAAGTTCACTCATGTTTTAGGAAAATTTCTTACGACAGGAGCGTTTTGCTCTGGGAAGTTTCGGGCTTCTGAGCCTCGTGCTGAGATTTCTCATGCGAGACCTAAAGAGGAATTGCCATCCTGAACATGTCCTTTTTTGGGGGGGAGACAGTTAAATCGTGGCCCAAGGTTGCCACTTCACAGCCCTTCGCAAAGCCACTGCGAAATTAACATTTTTATAGCAGAAGGCGGAACCTTGTCTTCGTGGTGATTTAATGTCAGCGCTAATGAAATTTAATTAAATTTTTCCCGAGCTCCGCCTCCTCTCTCGAAGCAAGTGTTGGGCAGGTCATCTGGAAGACAAAATTGCGAAATAACAAAGTGAGCAACCGAATGCCGACGCCGAGCCTGTCATTGCTGCACTGTCTGCTGTGCCATTCCTGAGGTTCATAAACCCCAATTATCCGAATTGAGGAAAATTCTGAAAATTGAGCAGTCGCAGCCTTCTGCAAGATCTGCTCTGGACAACCACCCTTAAAGGTGGTGAGGTTTCCAGCGATAGCTCCGACCAGCCGAGGGGTGTAAACTTCGCGTGATTGTTTCAGGTTTAGTTTTATTTTCTGCAGTTTTAAGTGTTGAGATTTGTGTTTTTCCGTTTTAAGGTTTGTGCTTTTCGTGTCCCTATCTTTGTTTTAATTTCTGCAACTGTGCTTCGAATGATATTTCCGCCTTTTTAAGTTTTGCATTTCTGTTTCGATTTGGAATCCCTGCCTTTATTTTTATTCCTTTTAAAAATGTAAATATAAATAAATAAAATAGGTATTTGTGAAATGTATTTGCTGCCCAGCTTGCTCTAAGCGATCCTGGGTGGCTTACAAAAAAATAGCCATAAAAGCATACAAACCTCTTAATAAATTAAAGGGGGAAAATAAAAATAAGGAGAAGAGCAGGAAGGGGGACAAAATAGAGGTGGAGTCATTAATCAAGTAACCACCTCACTGATGAGTTTTGTACTTCTGTTTTGATTGATATTTCTGCCTTTTAAGTTTTGTATTTGTGTTTCTTCATTTTAAGCTTTGTATTTGTGTTTAGATTTGCATTTTCCCACCCTACTTTTGTGTTTGTGTTTCGATATCCTCATTTAAATTTTATCCTCATTTTAATTTTGGAGACTTTTTTCCTTTTAAGTGTTGCATTCCTGTTTCGATCGGCGTTTCTGCCCTTTAAGTTTTGCATTTGTGTTTTGATTTCGCGTTTCTGCCTTTTAAGTGTCGTCTTTGCCTTTCGATTGGCGTTTCTGCTTTTCACGTTCTGCGTTTGCGTTTGGATTGGTGTTTCTGTATTTTAACTTTTGCACCTCTGCTTGCAATTGTGCAACCCACTGGAGGTCCCAGATCCAGGGATCCAGCGGGAACTGGAATCCGAAAAGGAAACGGTGCGCCGAGCCATCCAGAAAGAGCTGAAGATCAAGGAAGGGGCTGAAAATTTGCGGCGGGCGACAAAGGACAAAAAGAATTTAGCCCACGTGGAGACAGCGCTGAAGTGCTCCAGCAGGAGGCTGGAGCAGCTGCACTGCCAGCTCCATGCGCTCCAGACACGGATTGTCACTGGGGAGCAAGACGACGGCCAAAGAGGTGGGTGTGGACGTGTGCCTGGCTGGGGAATTCTGGGAACTGAAGTCCACGCCTCTGAAAGTTGCCGAGGTTGAGAAACGCCTGCCGCACACTTGTTGTTATTGTTCAGTTGCTAAGTCATGCCTGACTCTTTGCAGTGCTGAATGCTAAATTTTAATTTTAAGACACCAGGGGAAGGAAGGAAGGGAGGAAGGAAGGGAAGAGGAGGGAGGATGGGAGGAGGGAGGAAAGGAAG
>JANHZU010005991.1:2449-18434 GCA_032468055.1 Acrochordus granulatus | reverse complement strand
GGTGGATGGATGGGTGGGTAGATGGATGGGTACTGATAGAAAAGAATATTTGTAGCTCAGGGTCGAACTGTGAATCCTAGTTGCTCTCTGAGCTTGCTGGGGTTTTTTTTTGCAGACATTTCATTACCAAACTAGGCAACAGCCTCAGTACACTAATAATGAAGCGTCTGCCAAAAAAAAAACAAAGCTCAGAGAGCACACAGGACTCAATAGATAAGACAGAGGAAAAAAGAATGCAAAATTAACTCAATTTTGAGTTTAAAAAAATTAACTCTAAAAAGCCAAACGAAACGAGGAAGAGAGGAGGGAAAGGGAAGCCATTAACCCCGTCAGCAACCGCCCTCTGCCTCTCCCAGGCCCTTGGGACGGGCTCAGTAGGACACAAATGCCAAATCCAGTCTGAGAGGCCCACCATAACTGAAAAAAGAACGATGGGTTCCCGACTCTCCCCTTTGCCAATTTGTGATGTTCACGGGCATTCAGGCCCCCTTCAAAGTCAGACGTTAAGTGGGTAGATTTACCAGGCGCTGTGACGTGTTGCACGTGCGAGAACCATCCCGGCTCAGCACTCTGTGATGTTCCTCTCGCCCCTCTCCAGGAGCGGAAACTTCTGGCAGCGGCTCAACAAAGTCTTCAGGCCAGCAAGACAAAGATCGAGCTGATCCGCATGGAAATGGTGAAGCTGTCGCAAGCGGCAGGCGCTGCGGGTGACCCCCTCAGCCCCACAGGTGGGATGTAGGGCTTGTACACAGCAGACGATTCCCCCTTGGTTATCCAGCAGTTCCCCCACGGGCACGAACAGACCTTGAGAGCGCTGGTTAAGCCGGGACAACGCATGAAGATACGCTTGGGAAACATGCGCCTGCCCGTGGCGTTGCGGTTGTTTTCTGAGGAGGACAAAAGGCCACGTCGTGTTTGCGCATTTGGGCAGGCTGAGGAAAAGGTGACGTGCAGACCCACCTTTCGAAAGGACATTGCGTCCAAGCGGCCGAAATTTCTGTTCCAGGGAGGAGGATCTGATCGGCACGCATTCATTCATCCTTGTTATGTTGGTGGTCATTAAGCAAATGCCATGGTTGTAAAGTGAACACCATGGCTGTACAGTTGCTGCCATGGCTGTTAAGCGAGCCAGTGTTTTGCTATGCGTGTGGTTTTGCCAAAAACTGGAAGAAAATGCTGGTTTTCAGCAAAGCTGTCATAAGATATGGTCAAGTGGCTGTGGGATGCTGCCCACCGACCACCAGAGCCTTGAATCCAGGTCGTAAGTAGCCCCTAGCAGGTTTGTTGTAACCTTGAATGGTCATTATGGAACCGGTCATAAGTCAAAGACTACCTGTATTACTGATGGGGTTCACTGCATGGAAGTTATCCAGTCCTTCCTCCAAGGGCCAGATGCTCTTGTCCTTGCAAATTAAAATTGGGTTGCTTGTCCTAAGGACCTGCTTTATGTACTTGTAATCAATATGGACTAGACACTTGCTTTTTTGCTTTCTCTAAAAATCAACAGAACGGTGTTCTGCGTATGAAAAGCAGCAGGGAGTCTCCCACACGCAGAGGGGTTGTGTTCCTGTTTCAAGTTGCAGAAGGTTGCTCGAGGCGTGGGCAGTGGTGTGCTGGCTCATCTTGACAACCCCTTTCCTTCTCTGCAGGGATGGGAGAGAGAGAGCCCGTCCTACTGCTGGAGCCGCGTCTTGAAGAACTGCGGCATCGCCTCCGCATCGAAGCGGCAGTGGCTGAGGGAGCCAAAAACGTGGTGAAGATCCTTGGCGGCCGGCGGGTTCAGGACCGGAAGATGTTGGCAGAGGTAAGAGGAGCTTTGTAGCTGCACCGAAGAGGTTCTGCAACCAGAGTGGGTGACTCGGCACGTTCCTAGTCTTTGTGCAGGGTGGAGGCTGCAATTCAAGGAGTCTTCCTCCACTTGTCACCCTCCAAATGTGTTGGATTAGAATTCCCATTATCCCCAGCAAACGTGATCACTGGAACTGCAGTACTGTAGGGGCACTTCTGGAGACTGTTAGATTAAAACAAAATCTGCTAGCTCTTGAACTTGAATGATTTGTGCTGAAGTTTGTACATTAAAACTGAGCATAACTTGAACTTGTGGTGAATCCAAGGACGCACCTGTGCAGTTTTCTCTGCAACAGAGTCAGGTGCCTCCTCTGCGCCTTTACGGGATATTTATTCAATTCTCCAGTCGAGCCATTTCCCTTGGAAAATTTCTGGTTGGTCTCTCATCCAATTACTTACCAAGCCTAACTCTGCTTAATAAACCTGGTTTGGGTATTGACTAAAAATCAGGCTCAAGAACCACACCTTATCGCCTTGGCTGAGCCAAGTAACTTTTGTAATAGACCGTGGGAACGCTGCAGACATAATTTATCTTCACTTCAGCAAATCGGTTGTGACCCGCAGATCAGAAAGCAAATGAAGTGTGGTCTGGAGCGCGTGACAATCATGTGGACTCGCAGCTGGTTCAAACATTATCTTCAAAGAGTTTTTATCAACACTGTAGTTCTTCCTCAAATTCCTTTTCAGGATCTGCAAGGTCAGCAAGAGGGTTAGCACAAGAACTGTTGCTATCCGAAACAAAGCCCAGAACTCCTTTTATTGAGCAAAATCAGTGCTAAAAAAGAACAGGACCCCCAGTTTTGAAGCATGAGCGCTACCATGCTCTTGTGCAAAGTAAATGCGAGGGGGGATTCAGAAGACCCCCAATTTCAACTCAGCAAAGTGAGGAAACTAAGGCCAGACCCAACTGCCAAGTTAGTACTCAAACTCCCAGGCCTCTGGGAGAGACCCTGAGAGTAAGGAAGGCGCAGGCTCCCACTGGGGTGAGAGGGGGACTTTTAGATAAAATTTGCTGCCCGGAGCCGGATTTTTAAATTAACCGACCCGTGCCTTTTGCTTGTCTTGCTTACCTATTGTGTGCAAAATCTGGATTCCTCTCTTTCTTCTCTTCTTTCGTTTTCTCTCCCCCTCTTTCCCGTCCGTCGTGCTCCAGGCGCAGGCTTGCCTGCAGGAATCCTCCCAAAGGATCGATCTGTTCCGCCTGTCTCTCGAGCGCCTCCTGAGCCAGCTTCCTCCAGATCACCCCAAGCGGGGGCTCATCAAGCAAGAGATCACAAACTCTTTCTCCCTCGGGGCCCAGCAGTTGCCCCCGACGTGGATCAAGCCCGCGGCGCTCACAGGTATCTTTTAACCTTTGCGGAGGTCAGAGAAGGAAGCCGAAACATGCAGATACTTCATTGGCCAAGCATGGAATTCGGCTCCGGTCCAATAGCCAAAGCGTCAATTTGACACAAGGAATCTGACTGCGGTACAGCAGCTCCCGGTGTCCTTGCAGGACAGCAGCGCATCGCAGAACGAGATATGTGTATTTATATCTCAATCATCGAGACACAAATATCTCGAAAAACAAATGAAAGTGTGTATTCAGCGGTGAAGTGTGCGTCCGAAGTGTGCAGCCAGTCGAAAGAGAATAGAGAAACAGGTAGAATTAGAACCACAGTCTAGTGATATGGGTCCACTTTAGTACTTCTGGGTAAATTTAGGATCCTTTGCACTTTGTGTCCTGCCCTATAGCACGAGTCAGGTGTTCAGCTGAATGATGGCACGGGGGAACAACTGGTTGTGTTGGTGTGCAATACCCTATAGGGCCGTCCAGAGGGAAGAGGCTCAGGCAAATGAAGTGAGAGGGGTCTGCAGCTATCTTCTCCGCCCGTCTCTTGACCCTCTCAATATATAGGTCCTCCTGTATATTGAGAGGAAGCTGAACAACCAGTTTTCTGCCTCTTTTCCAGTTTTAACATTTTATTTTACATGCAGAAGAGATGAGAACAGGTTTACTAACCATCCGGCCCAGAGGCTGGTCATGAAAATTAGTCTTATTTATAATTCATTCCATATTACCCAACCTAATGTTTATTGTGTAAATTTCTCCTGAGTGTCCTAACAGTACGAAAAAAGGACTACTGATGGTCCTCGACTTACAACCATTCGTTTAGTGACCGACCAACTTAAAGCCTATGACTGGTCCTTGACCTTCCAACCATCGCGGTATCCCAGGGTCATGGGATCAAAATTCGGGCACTTGGCAGGCATTTACAATGGTCACAGCGCCCCGGGGTCACGTGATCCCCATCTTCATGTTCTGACAAGTGAAGTCAACGGGGAAAGCGGATTCGCTTGATTTACCTAACAGCTGCTGTGATTCACTTAACAACGGTGGCCAAAAAAAAAAAAGCGGTAAAATCAGATCTGACTCCCTTAACGCCCGCCTTGCTTAGCAATGGAAATTCTGGCCCTGCTTGCGTTCGTAAGTCGAGGAGTAGCTATATATACGGATGGGAATGCGCAAGTAAGACTCTCGGTGATAAATCGAAATACGTATTTTTCACATCACCCTACCGTTCCCGCCACAGTATCCTTCCGCACTTGGAATCCACGATTTTTCACAAACGTACAAGAAAGTACAGTTTGTTCCACCGATTTTTTTATGACTATCAACGGTCGCTGAGGTCAGAAAAACCAGCGGAGCTTCCAGAAGAAAATGCACGTATAAAATAATTTATTTTCCAAAAGGCAATCGCCGGGGCGCGACTGGCGCCCACCCAGGAGCGCGCCAAAGTCCCCTGCCGGCAGTTACGCCCCACTGACTGACTTGCGCCCCTGATTTTGTTTACTCACCAGCCGACGACGCTGATCCTCCCTCCCTTTAGCTTCATCTCAGCATGGTGTGCGCCGAACCCTTTGGCAAATTCCCAACTTGGCATCCGGCGCAAGGCAGGGAGGAAGTCACTTTGAATGAGAGGAAGTGGCAGCCCAGTGGGAGAAAGCCCGAAGGAATTCTGCTCTTAGCTCACATCCGAGCTACAACGCTCGGGATACTTTTAAAAGGAACGAGAGGCTCCCTTTCTAACACCATCCGGGCCTTGCAGCAGCTCTGAAGGCGCAAGTGCACATGTGCAGGTTGGCTTGCACGAACTAGCCGCCCGCATCAGTGGGATTTCCCCAGTGAGCCTGCGTTTGTGCGCGCGCGAGAACGAAAAGGAAATCGGAACGGTGTAATCGGGGGTGACCGCTGCAAAGAATAGCGCCCACACGTGCTTTTATCTTGCTTCACTCACCACGTGTCCACGTCACCTAAGTGATGCTGGCTGATAGAAGTTGCGGGTAGTCCTCGACTTACAACCACTCATTTAGCGACCAGTCAAAGTTATAACCGCCTGGGGAAAAGCGACTTACAGCCAGTCCTTGTGTTTACAACCGTCGCAGCATCTTCACAGTCAGGTGGTCACAATTCGGGCGCTTGGAAAACCGGCACGTTTTTCACAAGGGCCGTGTGATCACCATTTGCGACCTTCCAAGCCGGCTTCGAACAAGCACACCGAGTGAGGGAAGCTGGATTCACTCAACAACCGCCGGGGTCACGGAACAGCTGCAGTGCTGTGCTTAAGAACAGAGGCGGAGCATTGGCAAAATCCAGCACGACTCGCCGAACAACCACCTTGCTCAGCAATGGAAGTTCCGACCCCAGCTGGGGTCGTAAGTCGAGGACTGCCTGTATGATAAAGTTTGTACGTTTCACCAATGGTTGTTTCACAAACAATGCTGCTAATGAAGACAGCGTGGCCTTTGTAAACCGATTAACCTACCGGCTAATCCAGGCCGGCATCCCCTGCCTGAGCGGCTCAGATGCCTGACCTGGGTCATTGGGATCATGGCATGATAACAGACGATCGCCACAGGTGACCGGCAACCTACCCAGCGCCTCCTCCGAAGGACCCTGCTGAGCCGTAACTCTCCAGAAAGGGGTCCTGGGTCCTCGAGTAATGCAGTAAAAGGAACGATTGTTGGAGGGATTTCAGCGTCTTCCCTGCAGTGTAACTTTCCGTAACGGCAATAAAGCCACATACAGTCAAGCCATAACTGTGTTTTGACAACAGCGGCCGCGCAATGGCCTTCGAGGGGCTTCCAAGACCGCCCACCAACTGCAATCCAGCTGTGCTCGTGGACTCCTAAAGTTGGAAGCACCCTTAGAGGTCTTCTCACCCGTTGCTCCTTAACTTACTTGGCGGGGAGGCGCTCTGCGTCTTTGTTCCTGGGACATCCCTTGAAGGCTCTCCTGCCTCCTTTCACCTCCTCCTCTGCAGGCTCAGCAGACCCGGTTCCTTTAACCGTTACTCAGTGGATTTAGCTTCTGCAGCCCTCACCGCCTTTGGCTGGTTTCTCTGCCTTCACACTCGTTCCTCAACGTCCTTCTCGTCCACTGTGGTCACCTGAACTGGTATTCCAAGTATGGCCTGAGCGGCACGACGCACAAATTCTTTGCGCTTCCTTCTCAACCCCTTGCTGGGGACGGAAAGGCGCAAGCCAAGCGCCACTTCTAGCATTCCCACTCGCTGTGGGGCTGTGCAGCTCAGTCCACCATTTTAAGTCCATCTAAACTGGGCAAAGAGGAGCCTTCCAGAAGACGGGTCACCCCTTCCCAGGACATCTCACTAGCCAGGCCCCAGATGCTCCTTTAGGACTTGGGTTGGGGTCTTCCGCCGCAACTGTTCACGCTTTGTGGTTCTCTTTGCTTACAGGTAGCCTGCAAGTACGTCTGACGGGCTGTGAAGACCTCTCGGAGACGGTCCCCGGCCGTTCCCGTGTGGCCACTTCGGTGCCCGTTTGTACAAGCCCTGGGGACTTCAAGCCGCTGACTCGGACGTGGGTTGGGGTCAACATCCCCAGCTGGGGGGCTGCGGGGAAACTCCTTCGCCATGAGCTCAGCAGTGAGTGTGGAAGACCCTCCGTAGAGGACACCAGAATGGGGAGAGCCGAGTCACGTTTAGTACCTAAATAATAATGACCGGGAGCCACTCCAGGGTGGTGACGTGGCTGAAGGAGTAAAGGTGGAAAATCTTAAAAATTCGGGGCCCTCAAGTTTATGACCTGCTTTGCCCCCTTTCGGTTTCAAGCAGCGCTGGATGCTTCTAGGGTTCCCGAATGGAATCGGAGCACAATAAATATCACCCGGGAGGCAATTAGGACACGGAACTCCTTGCCACAAGATGGGCCAAACTGTTAGCGTAGGTCGGGGCTTTCCAAAACGGGGCAGCACTTTTCTTTTTCTCTGGGTAGCGACCGATGGGCCGCTCCCCATCCCAACAGGCAGATTCAAATTGACTTTCAGCCGGTCCCGGGTACGAAAATTCATTCGCAAATCTCCCAGGGATTCCTACGAAGATGAAAGCTGATGAAATTACCCGTGGTCGTTTGTGGAAACGACATCAAGATCGTTCCATGAAAGATGCTGCTTTCATGATACAGGCGCTCCTTGAGTTACGGCCACTTGTTCAGCGACTGATCAGGGTTATGATAGCGCTGAAGAAAGGGATTTGGGACCAGTCCTCAAGGCGGGGTATGACGGTCATGACTTCAAGGGCCTTTTGTGAGGTCTGTTGTAACTCTGAATGGTCATTAAGCGAGGACTACTTGTGGGGGTAAGCCCTGAGGATCCGGCGTCACCCCTGTCTCTTCTCTCCTCCTTTGGCAGGCGAAGTCCTCGCAGTTCTCAAGGTCGACAACAAGGTTGTGGGTCAGACAAACTGGGGGCCGGTTCGTAAGCGAGCTTGGAACCAAACGTTCACTCTCGAGCTGGAGAGAGTAAGTGGGCTTTTTAAAGGTGGGCCCTGCTTGCCTGCAAAAGGAGGGAGCCACAGTCGACTTGAGAGCGTGCGTGTGTGCACGCACGCACGCATATATATGCGTGCGCGCGTGTTTTGTTTTTTGACGCTTCCTCTTTGAAGGGTGGGCGACTCAACGTAGATCTGAGTCGTTTTTAGAGCCTTAAAACTGTATTAAGACAGAGAGTGGGAGGCGGTCTGGCTTTGAAGTAGGAGCGGGATTAAGGCTGGACTACACCCAGCTTCCCCAGTCTAGGGCCAACCCCTGGCCGCTACTCCACTGCCGCCATTGCTGCAGCGGCAAGCCGGACGCCACGTCGGTCGAATCGGAAACGGGTCCGTCCTCGGCCTCCACTGACCTCCTTTCCCTTCGCCCCGCAGTCTCGGGAGCTGGAGGTCTCGGTCTACGGCCACGACAGGCACCGGCTCTGCGGGGTGGCGTTCCTGCGTCTGGAGAGCTTCCTCGACAACGCCGGCCACAACCTGGCCCTTTCTCTCGAGCCACAAGGGACGCTTTTTGTAGAGGTAGGTGGGGGGCTTCCCTTCCGCAGCTGCTCCTCTACTTGCAACCACTGGTTTAGCGACCGAAGTTAGAACAGCCCTGAAAAACGTGACTTCCAGCCGGTCCTTGCATGCAGTCCTGATGACCATTCCCCACTGTCACGTGGTCAAAATTTGGATGCTTGGCGACCGGTCCGTATTTATGATGACCCGCTTTACAACCGTCACAATTTACAGCCACAATTGCCGGGCTCGATTAGTCGTAAGTCGTAAGTTGAGGAGTACCTATAGGCCCGGGAATTCGGGAGGTGTCTGCCTGAGTCTCTCTGCTCGTTATGGACTTACGCCGTACCTTCCGCTTTCTCACTTTGGTGGTGGGCCTCAAGGCCATTTCCTTCTCGCTGCAGTTTCACCAGCTAAAGTTCTTCTTAAATCTCAGAAGTGTTTATCTCTGGTTCCGCCAAGTGCATTTTACGCACACAGAAGTCAAGGACATCCCTGGGTGGAGAAGGGGTCAACAAAGTCAAGATGGCGGCCACAGCTCTGTAATAAAAATGGTCAGGGTTCAATCACACTGTCATGGCTGCCAGTCCTCTTAAAGCGGCCGGAGTTGAAAAACTCGGATGAAGTCTGTGGGGTCCCGGGTGCTCTCTGAGCTTGGTGGTTTTCTCCTAGACGTTTCATTAACAAACTAGGTAACGTCATCAGTGCTAGGAGGGAGTGGGCTTCGCTTCCTTCTAGCACTGGTGATGTTACCTAGTTTGGTAATGAAATGCCTGCCAGGAAACAACCCAGCTCAGAGAGCACCCGGGACCCCGCGGCTCCGCCCGAGCTTACGTGCCCAGCTTTGTGTGCACCCCTTTTTTGACCCCAACTCCCCTCTCTCAGTCCCGATCAAGTCCAGCCCGACCCTGAGCGGCAGGAGAGATTATTTTTGCGAATCCGCTGACAGACATCCCTCCCGCCACGAGTTCGCTCTTTCCAAAGAGCCATTTGGAAGATCTTTATGAACTGAATGAATCGGGGTTCACTCCTTCCGAAGGGCGATTTCCGAGCTTTTCTGCCGTGGGGTGGCAGGGGCAGGTCTGGAGGCTTCTCTCGGGAAGGAAAGAAGCCAAAATGTTCCGGAAGTGCGAGGCTTTGCCACTTCGGTTTCCGTGCCCGCCGGGCTTCCTCCGCTCTCCCCAGGAGCCCCCGCCTCTTCCCTCCCCTCTGGAACAGCCTGGCCTGAGCTCGGGACACCCCGGCAAGACGCGAGCGAGCCTCGTGCACGGGCCGCCCCGCGTCCCTGCGAAGGACCCCTCAGGGCCGTTTTCCTTCCCTCCTCCGCAGGTCGCGTTCAGCCACCCCGCCACCGAGACCCCCGCGAAGCTGCAGCGCCAGAAGCGCATCTTCCCGAAGCAAAAAGGTGGGAGATGTTCCTCAGGGAGGTCCACACGAACCGCATCAGCGCCACTATTTTTCCCCACGTTAAGAGTTCCCGCCACGTCAGCCGGCAGCGCCGGCGGCGGCTCAGCAGCTCTTCTCCGCTGTCAGTCAGAACTCAAGTTGACTCCTCCGGAGGAAGGCTAGAAAACGACATCCAGGATGACCCGGGGGGTGGCCACCCCCTGGGAGGACCCACGCCAGGTCACTGTTTGCGAATCGCCGGCTTTGCTGTCCTTCCTGCAGGGAAAGAGTTCCTGCGAGCTTCTCAGATGAACGTCAGCATTGCCACCTGGGGCCGCCTGATGATGAGCCTTTTGCCCCCTTGCAGCTCCTTGAACGCTTCGAGCCCCCCTTTCCGGGGGTCCCCGCGCCCAGATGTTGCTTCTGCAGCTGCTCTTGAGGACGACCTGGGGCCCGTGGGGGCCAGGTGAGCCAACGTTCGAGGGCCTGCAGGCGGAGGTGTTTGCGCATTCACATGCGCACAAAGCTGAGCTGTGCTCGGTTCTGCTTTTTTTTTTCAATGTGGTCCAACGCGTTCAGTTTTTTGGGGGGGGTCTAGAAGTGGAAGACGGCAGCCCTCGAGTTACAACCACAGCGAGGACCAGGGTTCCCGCGGCCAAGCAAGGCAACTGCTAAGCGAGTCACGCCCAATTTCATGACTCCCAGAATCCCCCAGCCAGCCAACGCTGGAATGAGTTCCTCAGCCCGCATGCTAGGGAATTCTGGGAGTGGGGATTCTTTACCGTTGCTGAGACCGAGAAAGCCCTGTCGCGGATGGTCTCTTCGGTGGTCTCGGATCCTCGGTTTGCGAGGTCACAGAAGCGTATCGGCCAGGGCTTCGTGCCGACCTTGGGCTCAGCCCCAAGAAATCCTCTCTCCGGGAGATGCCGGCAAGGGATTCCACCGCCTCCGTGGCCGCCGGTGCCGTGGTTTAACGGTTCTTACCACTTCTTGTCTTAAGATTTCGCGGCATCTGCCTTCCCCCGCCCCAAGCCCCGTTCTTCCACGTCCAGTTCTCTGGGCTGATAGAACCAGCCTTGGGACCCTTCAGTCTGGCACATCCTCACATGCCTTTGGTCGAGCCAGAAAAGATAGAATAAAGGGATTCGTTATGCCAACGTACCTAATTGCAGAAGAACCGTCTCTGGGCATCTTCCAGGGGTGGCCGGGCAACTCTTCCCCTGGTGCTGAATCGGTTGGACTCCTGGGAATTGCAGCTCCGATCGCTGTTGGAGGGAATTGGGCGGAGGTAGGCGTCTGGAGAGAAAGGGAGAAATAACCACGTAAGAGATCCTCTTGCAATTTCAGCACTTCCCCACCCTTGAAGCTGATGTGGGGGAATCAGGGCCCCCCCAAGCCGCCGCGGCTCTTTCTGCCGCTTCCTCGCAAGGAACCAGCCCCGTCTCCTACGGATTTCGCGGTAAGTCTGTTCCCAGTCACCTGGTCCTGATGGGTTTTCGCTCCTATCGGTTGGGATTTTGGACGTTGAAGACTCGGAGAGCCTCAAGGTGTAGAGTTTTGTCTATTTGTTAATGTATACGGTGCACCCATCTCACAAGAGGTGGTCCTGGGCAGCGTACAGCAAAAAAAAAGCTTAAAAACAACTAACGTCTCAAACACAGAGATATCAAAGCAAATTGTGAGATCTACGCAGTCCTTTTTCCAAATATAGGGAAAATCGATGCATTTTTGGGGGAACAGCTGTTCTCCAGCATGGTCTATCTTACCCTGGCTAATGGCCCTATTTTTTTTGTTTAACCGGAGCAGAGCCAAGCGCTGGACAGCTCAGTGGAATTCTGCCACACCTAGGGATGGGACTACAAACCCCATTGCTCACAGCTAGCAGAATCGGGAGGGCATCATAGGATGTGCTTATAACCTCTGGGAATGTTTTTGCATCAGGGCTGATCGTGTGTAAGGAAGGATTCGCATCCGGAAGGCTGCCATCGTTAAGAAATCAAACTTTCATCCTAAAAGGCCAAAAGCTGTGAATCTCTCTCTCTCTCTTATGGTTTTTGCAGCTCCCTCCAACCCCGGGAGCCCGAAATGGAGGCAGCATTGCCTACTAGTGCAAGCAAAAATATTTTCAGCGGCAGAGAAACCCCCAAACTAGAATTTCCCCTGCCAGTTCTGACCCACCCTTCTACCTTCACATCTGCTTTCTGCTCCCCGACCCCAAATGAGCACATTAAAAACTTAAAAGGCTGTGGAAGATGGGGCTTGGAGTTGGGGGAGAAGCCTCCCTCGTGGCCAAAGCATCGTCAGCCACTGGAGAAATGATGCCAAACAACCCATTTTCACTCACATCAGAGGCGACGTTAGCAAAATCCCACATCTTTTTTCCTTAGCAGAGTATTTTGGGTTCAATATTTGCCCGTTTGAGGGGGGGCAGGATGAGATAAATTTCAAGACCACCACCTGACCCCAAATGCCATTTATCGCCTTTGGCGGGTGGGTGGGACGGAGCCTGCCTTGCGATGTTTAGCACGCTATCCCCGTACAGGATCTGGAAGCGAAGCGGAATAAAAGCATTTCTTTGGCGGGAAACAATTCCTGGCGAAATCGCCGTCGTTGCAATCGAGGAGGCAGCCCACCGGGGCCCCCCCTCTGCCCTCCTTGCACTGGCCGGTCACCTGGTGGTCTCCCCACCTTCTCTGTGTTCTGTTTCTAGGATCAGAAGACCCCCCTCCACCAGGAAAAACCTCGCACCCTGCAAGAGGCTGCTGCGAGGTATGAACCAAAGAGCGGGAAAAGGTGCCGACGTGGCCACGTTTTCAGCGGGTTCTTTAAAGTCCTTTCCCCAACTGGTGCCCACCTGCCAGGTGGGGGCACCACCCTGCGTGGTGGGCACTGAAAACGGAGAGGCAGCTTGCAGGGGGTTGCTCTCAGACTCAGAAGTGGTTCCTCGGCGATGCCCTTACCGTAGATGGAGAGGTCAAAGTTGCTGCATGTTCGTTTATCCGACATTTTTCCCGGGGCGCGCATACCTTGCCGGATCTGGTAGGGTGGGCTGCAAACCCTGGGGATGTTTCACCTTTTATCCGGGAGGCTTTTTCAGTCCATCTAAACATGAAAAAGATTTTTTTTTCCTGACCATCCTTTTTCATTTTTAGATGGATTGAAAAAGTCTCCTGGATAGAAGGCGAAACATCTCCAATAACATCTTACAATTAATGTCCACTTGCCTTTTTAAGGAACTTTGCAAACCTTTTGCGATTTTTACTACTCATCATGACTTGGATTAATGAGAATATTCATAGATAGATGCTCTTAATATTTTTATTTATCTCCCTAGGAGGACAGCCCTGCAGCTTGAGGACTTCCTTTGCGTTGCGGTGCTCGGTAGGGGCCATTTTGGAAAGGTAGAGTTCACCACACATGTGCGTGCAAACACACCACTCCCCTGTGGTGTGATAAAACATCCTGGGTGGGTTCACCATTGAAGTATCTCTGAAGTGGGGAAGTAGAAAAGCAAAATGAAATTGGGTCCCTTCTGCACTAACGCCGTATGGGGCAGTCGTGGGAATGGCCTTGAGGTCATGTCTCAGCAAGTGTTCGCCTTGCCAGGTGGACCACACAGGAAGCATGGCCAGATGGCCAGTTCTACGTTATTGTAAAGCTACATTCACAGAATCTTGCAAGTATGAAGTACAAATCCCCCACTGCCTCCCTAGAGGAACTAGGGTGGGTCCCTCCTCCCGAGTCTCTTTCTCCACCCAATATGTAGCCGAGGGCTGTGCTGTCTCTTATCTGACTCTTCCCTAGGCAGCATTTTTTTGCCTCATCTCCCAAGGCCTTTCCTGCATACATTGAAGGTAGTCCTCGACTTAGGAGCACAATTGACACCAGAATTTCCCTTGCTAAGCAAGGGGATTGTTAAATGAGCCACGCCCGACTTTCTGACCTTCTTTGCCACAGTTAAGTGAATCACTGCAAACTGTTACAGGAATCATAGGGTTGTTGAGTGAATCTGGGCCCCCCCCTCCATTGACTTTGCTTGCCGGAAGCTGGCTGGGAAAGTCGCCAACGTTGATCCCATGATCCTAGGACACTGCAACCGTTGTAAATATGTTCTGGTTGCCAAGCACCCCAATTTTGATCCACTGACAGTGGGAATGCTGCGACGGTTGTAAGCGTGAGGACTGGTCATGAGTCACTTTTTTCAGTGCTGTTGTAACTTCACACAGTTGCTAAATTAATGACCATAAGTTGAGGATTATCTGTACAGCAAGCTAACTAGGACTGGCATGAATTATTTGCTCGTTAGAAAATGGTTTATCGTTTCAGACTTTTGTGGGTCGGATGCGCAACTGTGGGTTGGGGGAAACTGGGTGGCCAAAGTCTGTTCCCAAGACAATCGTATCACCGTGTTTAGGTCTTGCTCGCTCGTCACAAGGCCACCAAGAAGCTCTTTGCCATCAAAGCCCTGAAGAAACATGAGATCATTAGCCGGGATGACCTGGACAGGTGAACGTTGCTTGATTTGTAAGATGCGCATTTTTGTGATCCTGGGTCAGATGGAAGAGACAACTGACCAAAGTTGGTGTGGTTGGTGGTGGACTTGAACCCAGGACTCACCTCCTTAATCATTACCATCAGCACTTTAGCCTGGTGAGATTCTTAACAAAACAGCTTGTTTGCCCCGAACGGTGTTTCTCGAGTTTGGCAACTTTAAAAGGTGTGGACTTAAACTCCCAGAGTCCTCCCTGCCAGCATGTGGGGAATTCTGGGAGTTGAAGCCCACACATCTTAAAGTCATCCAAGCTTGAGGAATACTGGCCTAGGAGAAAGAGAATTACATTGCCAACTTAGCAAAAAAACAAAAAAAGTTAGTTATAACCGTGATTCTTTTTCCGGATGGTTACCGCTATTGAAAGTCTGTTAGTGTTTCCTCTTTCTTTCAAGAAAGTTTATTTATGTAGTTAATTTATACTGTTGCCCATCTGAGCAGCATGCCAAGTTAAAAAAACACAGAGTAACACAACAAAATGACGGAAAAAATAACAATAATTTTAAAAACATTAAAAACCACTTCAGAAAAGGCGCTAGTCCTCATGGTTGTTAGAAAGATGAAAGTGGAGGGGAAAATTACTGGTGTGTGCTTGCTGATTTTATTGTAAAAAGAAAGAAAAAAAGCACCGTCCTCTGATGCTTCGTCAACGTTTTATCTCCGGTAGCTTGTATTGTGAGAAGCGTATTTTTGACGTCATCAGTTCTTCTGGCCATCCTTTCCTGGTCCACATGTTTGCCTGCTTCCAGAGCCCGAGTCATGTGTGTTTTCTGATGGACTATGCTCCCGGCGGGGACCTCATGATGCACATCTGCTTCAACAATTTCTCCGAAGATGCCACTAAGTGAGTTGATGAAAAATGTCATCCCTCAGTTCCAAAAACGTTTTGACAACCACGGGGAGTCAAGGACAGGACCCGAGCTGAGGTCTTTTGGTGAGGGTGGGCCTCTGCTCACTGCATGAATTCTCTTCCACACAAATCTTAAACTCGGTTTCGCTCTACAGGTAGTCCTTGACTAACGATCCCAATAGGGGCCGGAACATTCGTCATTAATTGGTACAGTTGTTAAGTGAAGCATCATGCGACTGCACCCAATTTTACGATCTTTTTTGCCATGGTCATTAAGCGGATTACCATGGTTGCTAAGCAGGACAGCATGTGGCTGTGAATTGTGGACTGGTTGCTGAGCAACCCAAATGCAGTCATGTGACTAGAGGGGGGCAGCTGTTGGAACTTCAAATCCAAGTCGTAAGTACCTGTTAGGGGGTCCGTCGTAACTTCAAACAGTTGCTAAGTAAGCAGTCGCAAGTCGAGGACTTCCTGTACCCTTAATTGGGCTAACTATTTGACCACATTCCCTTCCCTGTTGAATCCTTTCGCAGGTTCTACTCTGCCTGCGTTGTCTTAGGACTTCAGTTCTTACACGAGAAGGCGATCATTTACAGGTAAGACATCTGAAATGCAATGAAAATAGAGTAGAATTGCAGCTGCAGGTGGACGGAGGTGCGGGTGAGAACTGGGCGAACTTTAAATCGGTAAATCAGGTTTCAATGCGCGTCTTCCAGCTTTAAATGTTGGGGTCTTACACCTTTTTAATTAAGTGTTTTTGTTAAGAAGTGGACTTGTATCCCGTCTTTTGGGGACATGGTGGTCTAGCGGTTAAGACCCTGGGCTTGTCGGCCGGAAGTTCGGCGACTCGAGTTCAAGAGCCAGGCACCGTGTAATGGGGTGAGCTCCCGTTATTTTCCCCAGCTCCTGCCAACCTGCAGTTCAAAAGCATGCAAAATGCAAGTAGATAAATAGGTACCACCTTCGGTGGGAAAGGTAACAGCATTCCGTGCACCTCGGCGCATAGTCATGCCAGGCACATGACCA
>JANHZU010005990.1:31183-45982 GCA_032468055.1 Acrochordus granulatus | reverse complement strand
GGGGCAGGGAACGCGAGCTCACCCTATTATATGGCAGCACTTGGGTCTTGAACTGCCTTCAGCCTTCAACTGTTGTCTTCAACTGCCTTCAACCTTCTGGCTGACAAGCCCAGCATCTTAGCTACTCGTGCACCACGTGCCCAGCCTTTTCTTTTCTGCATCCTTGTCTAATTAAATTAAAAACGCTCCCACTGCTGATATGACAAAACCCGTACGTTTAGCTGAAACCACACAGATGATTTAACCAGGGATTACGTGAGGTTATAACAAGATTAATTTTGCCTTAAATTGCAATTTACCTACACAATATGTTCTCGACTTGAATTTGGTGTGGCATATCAACCATACATGTCAGCTGGAGCCAGAGATAATAAGAATAATGAAAAAAAGATCCTGAGTTGGATTTCATGTACCTTATATTTACAGCTAATTTCACATTAAACTAAATGTTCCAGTCCATCCAGTTACTTCCCTTGTTTTCAATGATTTCTTTCTGCTGACACAATGTTGTGACAGCAAGTAGAAAAAATCTTGGATGGTCATTCAGGGCATCAGAGCTAGGTGCTTTAAACATCTGCCCTAATCAAAAAGCTTTTAGTATCAGAAGCACAATAGACAGCGATTTTCCACCTCATGGTTAGAAACCACTATTCCATTACCCCACTAAATGATAGCTCAGCCAATTCTTTTGTTGAACAAAATTGGAGAAATGATAAATACAATAAATATGTTTGGCCGGAACTGTACTAATGCCTGTGGATATACATACAACATTTGTGTATGCAACATTTAGGGAACACTCAACTTTCACTTTCTGGAATATGAATATATCCAGAGGATAGATCTTGACAGTATTGTCATTGTACATAAATAAAAACGATTGCATCAGGGACTTAAACTTGGTTTGCAGACAAATGTTGCATAGGATACATTACTGGGTAATTATAGGTTTCCCAGAAGTGGGCAAGAAATTGTTAAGTCGTTTATGTAATATAGTTTGGAACTATACACTGGAGGTTCACACTGGAAAAAGCACATATTTTACATGAGGATGGGATTTGATTGTATTTTTTGCCTTGTAACATACAGCAGGTGAATCTGTTTGTAGAGCCTTTAGCTGTTCATCAAATTGTTCCAACCATGTGACATGAAACTTGAACTATAGTTATTATCTCTGTCCCTAGTCAGGAGAGGAAAATAGGTTTGCTGGCAGTCAATTTCCCATTTACTGTATTTAAAAGTTTTTATCATCCAGGTTCAAGCCCCTTTTGTACCAGATACACTATTTCTCATAATGTATTTAATATGTTTGGAAACTGAGAACAACTACAAAAACATTGGAATACTGTAAAATTTGAAATATATGATAGTGTTTTATTTGAAGAATGCAAATTAATCCCAGAACTGTAGATCATTTTGCCTTGCTTCAGATCATTACATCCCTTTTGGACATAAGGAACTGCTCCCCGTATAACTAGAATTCCTACAGCTGGGAGAATCTGTGTTGTCTCAATCTGTGCCTGATGTTAGAATCATTCCTTGGTCTAAATATATTACGACTTCCTGTACGGTAGAAATTACATGAAAAATAATGCTGCTTGAAGGATCCTTAAAATGCAGATCAACAAAACCAACCTTCTTTCCTTCTTCCCTCCCTCCCTCCTCACAAACCATATGATGATTTTGCGATACAACCTAGATCTTATACTTGCAAATAATTGAATTTTTTTTAAAAAATCATTGTGAACCTAGGTGGAGTACAACATCCTTAAATATTGTTTATCAGTCCAGCCATTTTTTTGATGGAGTAACCTTCTTCCCTTCCCTTCTCTTCCCACCTTTCTGCGTTTTTAAGCATTCAAAGTAGCTTACACAATAGAACAAAATGCAAAGAGATCACCACTGTAAAATCAACACCATTAAGGTCAAAATTAAAAGAAAGCACTTTAAAATCAAGTAATATTTGAAAGGTTGGCTAAAATGTGTATGTTTTACAATTTTCCTAACTACTGAAATGTACCCAGATGTCAAGGCACCTCCCTTAGGAAAATATTCTGTATCCTATAAACCACACTGCGGAAAGTCCTCTCCCACATACCAGGGAGCCAAGCTTCCTTACTCATCTAAGCAAGCAGGCAGGTTATCTCTCCAGGAGAACTGGGCCTTCTGGCCCTAAGTCATGTATTATTGCTACTAGAGTCAAAGCTAACAGCTTAAATTGTGGCTGGTAATTAACCTACAACTATTTATAGTACAGACATCACATCATCCCTGTATCAGGCATTGCATTTTGCACCAATTGTAATTTCCAGAATGAAAGGACAAACAAGAAAAAGAGAGGGAAAAAAATCTATGCTCAACCAGGCTAGAAGATCATCCAGAAGAACCAGCTTTTGACATTTTAAGCCAATTAGTACCAATTTCCCCTTCTGAAGTAGCCAAACCGATCAAAATGTTAAAGGGTAACGGAGACCTCCTGTGTTGACCATGTTCTACCTGATTTGCTTAAAACAATTGTGATGATAGTTACTCCTTCTTTCATCTTCACTCATTGAACAAAAAGGTTATATTTCCAGGAACTAGGGGCTGGTCAATCTCCTAAACATGGTCAGCAAGTTTTATGCCAAGTATCTTCTAGACTGGGATGGAATCTGAAGATATATTTGGACAAGAAAGAGCTGGATTCAGAGAAGGAGGTTCTAACATACACCAGGTTTTCATATGCTATCGTCTCACACGTAAGATCTGCATTAACTAAAATCTTAACTTTTTTGTCCTTTCTTCACTTCCAGGTTGAATTTGATTACATTTTGTGAGAAATTCTGCAAGAGAGGTTTCAAAACACAAATATTGGTCAATGGCTACTCTTCCTAATTCAGAAACTGCATTCAGACACTGTTCTTAGTCAGGTGTGGCCCATAGGGGATACTTCCTAGATCTATACCTATACAGAAAGGAAACTGCATTTGGTGCAAAATGTATGCATACAAAGTATGCACTGGATTTTTATCGATATGGCATACCCACAGAATTGTTCATGACAATTTTATTGAAAATTGTACCCACTTATTAGAGATGGAAGGTGATACCATTTTAAGTGGAAGTTTTATTCTACTATTTTACTTACTCACAGGAGTATCAGCTGCCCCAGTGGTGCTCGACAGATGATTCATTTTCATGATTTAAAATGCCCTTAATTGCTTTACTGAAGGGAGAGAGCACACCTTTTAACCAAACAGTTGAGCGATTTGCTATGACAATTCTGCCACTGTGCATTCACTTAATTTCCAATTAATCAAATATTCAATAAATCATTAGTATAATTACACCTCCTTCAATCACCCACCCCCACTCAATGCATTAGCTGTGCTCAGGCTGGTTCCCACTTGGGCAACACGATTGGATTCATTTATCTGACCCAGTTGGTTGCATGTCCTCCTGAGCCTTGAAAAATGATGACAAAAAAAAATTAATTATTTATAGTGCTATAAATTTGCCTCCCCTCTACCTTCCATCTCTCTCTTTTTGCATCTCACCCAAATGCTCCTGCAGCAGCTTAAAACAAACATCATTGCGACAGTGACTGGTTAATTTCTCACACTTTTTTAAATCATTTTTATTCTCCTACTGTGCCAGTTTTCTAATTACACTATCTCCCCAGGTGTGCAATAATTCCCTCATCACCATATATCTCAAATACGGATTATTAAAATAATATAGTTTGTGTCATATAAATGTAACAGAAAGTCTCTTAAAGAGGGCTTTATTGAAAGCTAGTGATTTTTTTCAATAGAATTGTGTGTGTACGAGAGAGACAGAGTTGTGTATATATCTCCAGTGCATTCTTATGTATCAGCATGCGGCATTTTTGCCTATATATTCAAATACACATTCAAACTGACTGTTGCCTAAAAGAGAGTTTAATTGAATGTATATTTAAGTTTACCTATCATAGTAGAATGCAAAGCATGATGCAACAATGCAGGTAGTCCTCTGCTAATAACAATTCACTCAGTGACCATTCAAATTTACAACAGCACTGGAAAAAAGTAACTTATAACCCATCCCTGCACTTCCAGCTTCAGAGCATTTCCACAGTTACATGATCAAAATTCAGATGCTTGGCAATCGGCATGTAGTTAGGACAGGTGCAGCTTCCAGGAGTCATGTGATCACCATTTGCAACTTTCCCAGCTGGCTTCTGACAAGCAAAGTTAATGGCGGAGGCTGGATTTGCTTAACGACTGTGTGATTTGCATAACAACAGTGGTGATTCAACAACCATGGCAGAAAAACAACTGTAAAATTGAATGTGATTCACTTAACAACTGCCTTGCCTAGTAATGAAATTCTGATCTCTGTTGTGGTCATAAACCACTTTACAATTGCAATATCAAGTTAAGGTAGCCATGCATGGGAAACAATAACAATATAAGCTGGAAGTAGCTTGCCCATCCTTGAAAACATAGCTGCCCATATATAGCAAAATTGAGATAGTGCTTTGACATGGTGGAACGCTAGAAACTATCCTTCCCCACTTCAGGGATATATTTCTCAATTTTTATGATACTTTCCCATGGAATGAAGCTTCTGAAATGTAATAAGGTCTTCCCAGTTAGGGAGTTTGGGGCATGATGTATGGTTTCTTGTTTTCAGACAGGAAGCGGGTTTGTTAAAATTGAGTCTAATACTGCAACTTGGTGATGATAGAATTATATTGCCCAGGGAGAGTCAATTATATTATACTTTATGAAACAAAGGAAGAGTTGGCATTCTCACATTTCATACCCACCAGTTCACTAGGTTGGCAGTTGAATAGTAAGTACTGGGGATGGGACAATCTTTTTCACTGGACTGGAAAGAGATGCGTGTTGGGGGAACAGAAGAAAGGCTGTTGCTTATTCCAACTTGCTCTGCCTATCACTTCCTTGTGGGTGATCAGGTTGCTACCTGTCCAAATCAATCTTGCCCGGCCATAGAAGAGAATCATAAAGAGGCTATTTCTGTTAATGTGAACCCTTGAGTTAGCAGCATCATTAATTGCTGGACACACTGGGCAAGGTGAATATGTATGGCAGTAAACCAGGTGAGGCACCAAGGAAAGATTATCATGGCTTAATAACATGGGGACAGCTTGGTGGTGGACTCATAGAAAGTAGCTGGGAACAAGAAACTGAATCTTCTCCAAAACACATGTTCCTCAAGGGACCTATGTCATTCTGTGGACAAGGGGGACACCTATCCTGGTTCATAGGAAACAGTTACTTAAATTTGCTCAACTCTGAACTCTGCACAGGCAGGATCTAAAAAGGTGACTGTGATAATTTCTGAGATTCCTTGGGAATCATCTGGATTGTTCATCCTAAGGAAGTGAATGAGCTCTACTAAGTTGGCTTGAATCCATGTCCAGATGGGGGAGGGGATTAGTATCATTGAGGGAGGAGTTGATACTGACTGTCATGAGAAACGGGTTGCTATGTTCTGTCCTGAATAAGTATTGATCAGGGTAATTTAGACAAACTATTGCCTGATCTCCAAACAAATTCCCTTTTAGACAATGCTATTGAAAAATTGATAAGAGTTATAGTTATGAAGATTTTTAAATTGATTTTTATGCCATCAAGTCATTGTCAACTGTTAGTGGCTACATAAATGGTTTCTCCATGACTATCTATTCCTAACTTGATCTTTCAGGACTTCCAAAAATGCCCCATTGCCATTGTAACTGAGACCATCCACCTTGTTGCTCACCATCCCTTTCTCTTTTCCTTTTCCAAGCATTACTTCTCTAGGGTGCTAGGTCTAAGCATTATGTTTACAAAGTAGATAATTTGAGCCTGGCCATTTGTGCCTCAAGTGATAACTCTGGGTTGATTTGTTCAACGATCCATTTATTTGTTGTCTTGGCTGTCCACAGTATACTCAGAAATCTTCTCCAACAACAAAGTTCAGAAGCATCAACACTCTTCCTATTTTGCTTCTTCAAAATCTAATAGGTATGAAGGGCCTTATTTAATTATAAGTGTATTACAATTGCAGCCATGCAGAGAGTCTTCCATGCTCTTATCCCTTTTAGTAAACTGCACTGGAATGGGCGACTGTATAAGACTGTTTTTGTAGGGATGTTGAGGTTTTCAGATTCAGATACTTTATTGGCCAAGCATGGTTACACATGCAAGGAATTTGACTCCGGTACAGCAGTTCGCAGTATACTTGCAAGACAGCAGTAAATAAAATGATAACATAACAATAAATGAAGTTTGATATTCAACTGTGCAATTCATTATGTAAGTTTGGAGAGAGAAAGCTAGAAAATCTTTTTTATAGCAGGCTCTTTACCGCTCTGGAAGAAGATGGGTATGCCATGATTTTCAGAAAGGCAGTTAAACAGAATATTCCAAAGTGCATTTGATGTTAATGTATCAAGGAAGGGATGCTAAGGAGCATATTATTATTATTAACATAATTCTCATGTAACATTTCATGGACTAAGGATGCATCTAAACTGTTAGGAGCCCCTATGGAGTTGGCAGTGTAGAGAAATCATAAAAATAAATAAATGTACTTGTGATATCTTAAAATACAACATGTATATGATCACACAAAATAATTCACCTTGTAATAAATGTGACACCCTCAGATTACATAAAATTTTTTGAAGTTTTATTTTTGTATCTCTTACATGCTCCCCATCTACCACAGAATGAGGTGGCCAACTTTTGAGATGATGGAATGAAATGGAGATCTAGTCAATGGAAGGAGAAAATCTGTGCAAGGAGAAGCATTTTCTTATGCAGATGTGTGTGATGCATGACAGAATGTTTTTCTGTTATTGTGTGTCTTATTTCTGAAATAAGCTCCCGGCATGCAACAGGCCTTTCCATTTCTAACTTGACTCAACATTTGCCAAAAGCCATCCAAGGACAGGAAGCACCCAGACCAGCCCCAGCAATGTTACTAGAACCCATAAATCTATTTCTCAGTTTGTCCAAAAGTGTGCTTTTCTCATTTGTGCCTACATGAACATCTGTCCATTTTGCTAACCTTGTCATTTTTTCAAGGGAGACTGAATGAGGAAATTGTTTAGAAGACTAAGCCAGTCAGGAGATATGCCAGCAAAAACTATTTGGGCCTTTTTCCATTAGCTCAAATTTAATGTTGTGCTGATGTTTGCTTTGCACTTTCTCAAAAAGTTTTTTGAAACAATCCTGTTGCCTAAGTATTATGGAAGCTGCAGCTCAGCACAGTCAAAGCCACCAGATTGAGAAAGATTGGACTTCCTAATATCAGCCTAGATAGGTACAGTAAACAACCTAAGTGTTGGTCGCTACGTTCCCAGAATCTTTACCCCACCTGGACTGTGATGAGACATGCAAAACGAATGAGAAAAAAAAAAAATAAGGTTCATATTCTATTCTGAACTTCTTTTGCATGTATGCATGAGATATGCCCAGAGCCAAGTTTTTGTGAGATGGGCAGCCATATAAATACGACGACAAAGATAACTAAATCAATAAATATTCCTGTCATGCTATTCCATTATTAGCATAATGTTCCATTATTAGCATTTAAATCAATTTAATTAACAATAATAAACATGAAATTGAACTTGAAGACAAACATATGCAGTCTAGAGTTCTAAACCATCTTCTGGACAGGACTTGCGGTGGCAAAAGGTGTGCTTGAATATAGAAAGAGTGATTGCTTATATTGTTGTGTGATCGATGGAGAATGGGTGGATGGAACTGTAGTTGAGGAACATCTAGATTGCCATAAGTTGCCCATCCAGAACAGGATCAGTAAACCATCCAACTTAATACAAAGCACCATCTTCAGGTTTTATGGTTCATAAACTCTTCCTGTTCAGTGGCTGAATAATTTTTTGCACAGTGAGAATAGATTTCCATGGGAGAGTCAGTTTACATTCCAAAGGCGAGTGTCCAAAACTACTGTTTCAGATACCAAGTTTAATGGACCGTAATTTGATCCAGTCAAGCAATTCTGATTTTTTTTGTTTAGGAAGATGGAAGACTGCAGAGAGCTTTGCTTTGCCATCTTCACTAAACACTGATGGCCGCCTTGGGTTTTCTTCTTGCAATGTGTGATGGAAAATCTCTGGAATCTGCATTGCAGCACTGGCAAGATTTTCTTTCTCTCTTTGCTGCCTACCTGTGAAGAAGTTTTCTTCTGTTGATCATTTTAATTAGATTGTAAGCCACACGTAAAAGCAGGAAAAATAACGTGACACGCTGCCTTCTGAATTAGGAAGCAGATTACTTTGAGGAATAACTTTTGAGATAAATAGATGCTACAGATTTCTTTCTCCCTCGCTCCAGCCTACAAATTACTTAAAATGGTTAACAGTATCACATTTGAGTAATCTGCAATTAGGTGATTTGTTTTAGCAATTGAAAGGAAAGGGCACTTGCTCATCAGCTCTCTGAATTGATGGAGTCTTTCCCCCCCTCTTCTCCTCTCATTTTAATTTCTTTCTCTTTGCTACCCACCCCCAAAGCTCTTGCCGTTCCAAACAGATGGATATGTAAGATGCGACAGCAAGTCAGCAAAATATTCATAATGTACCGCGACTGCTGTGCAACAGAAGAGTGAATATAGTTTCACTATCATGCTTCATTTAACACCTGCATTGAGGTGGTTGTGTAAAAGAAGAGGACTCGGGGTCAGGCTTGACTTAAACATTCTTTTCCCTAGGATTTGTACAAGATGCTAAGCCACAGTTTGTTTAACTGTGGTTTGCTGCAGATGGCTGGACACTGTTTTGTCAGTGGACAAAACATGCCAAAGCATAAGCAAGTAAATCATATCATGGCTTAGTGAAAATGTGTCAAATCAATCCAGATCTCTTCCTTCCCGTTGTATTATCAGTGAACATAAAACAGTGCACTAGGGAAACACTGTAGAAAAGCAAACTAGAAGAAATAGGCTTGTGCAATGTGTGAACAAGGTGAGAAGCTGGCAGGCTCCTGAAGAGCTAAGAAGTAGGCAATGCAGAGCAATTGCAGGACTATTGAATGGCATCCATCTCCCTTTTGAGCCTTTTCTCCTCAAGTAGGATGTCTTTATTGCTTGCAAAGGGTACTTGTACTTTTCTTCAGCTGTATCTGCTGTAATCTTTCTGAGCAACACTTTTCTCTGTTCTCTCCTTCTTCCTCTCCTCCCACACACATAGACACACAATTGGACTGGGGGAAGGGGAACCACATCAGCGATATTGTTGTCCAACCACTTGAGAGTTGAGTACAGATGATGAAACCTCGCTAGTCATCTTCTTCACTGACTTCCACAGAATTGTGGAATTGGCAGCTCTCAAAATGGTGCTGAACTTCATCTCTTAACATCCGTGCTCTTGCAACAAATGACAATACCCAGTAGTTGATAGCTGGATCATTGGAGTATTTTGGTAGAAGACCACTAGGAAATCCCATGAGTGTAGGCTAGAGAGGGAAGTAAAAAAATTAAAATCTGGAAGAATATAATGGCAAAGCACTTCCATATTGTTGCTAAAAATTCAACATGGAATGTCCCATATGGTAGATAGTTTGATGATGTGCCATCAAGTTATTTTCGGTTCCTAGCAACCACACAGCAGATTTTTCTCCATGACCATCTACCCCAATCTGTAACCAACAAGTTTCTCAATGATGCATTCAGTGCTGCCATAACTGAGACCATCCATGCCCCTATGGGTGTTCCTTTTTCTCTCTCGCATCTTTCCCAACATTACAGCCTTATTACTGTTCTTGTTATTCTTAAACCCCATAGGGGGACAGTTGCATATTAATAAGGTACTCTAATTTAATGAAATAACATTTGGAAATAAGAGACAAGGACAGATTCAGTTTTGGCACAGGTTCATGTGAAAGCCAACCTTTGAAGAAGGTTTTTGAAATCATCTTTCACCTTTATCTCTAAAAGCAGAACGAAGCTGCCATGTGTTTTTATATCATTTCTCTGGCTACCCCATGTACATTCATGCTACTGGAATTGCAGGGTGGGAATCTTGGAGCTACCTAAAGTGAGCCCTTCCTCAGTGAGGAAAATTGTGTAATGCACACAGCAAAAATGCTTCAGTGAAGTTGCACTGAACTTGCTTAACACTGATGTAAAGAATCAGACTTGAACATTGGAGCCCAACAACCATCGCACTTCTTTCTGAGCCAATATTGTAAGTGTGTAGTCTGGGCACATTCAAGGCATTCTACTTGCACTAGAAGATTACTCTCCTGCACCTCAACACTTTCAGGAGTAGAAAACCTTCCTTCTGCAGATTGAAAGAGCTCCTCAGAGCTAATGAGACACATCCATGCAGGACAAATGAAGAAGATAAGCAGTCAGTGAGTCTTCACAAATGAGTCCTTTCCATCACTGTATTCCAAAACTAGATATGGACATTTTTAGTGTAACTTACAGGTGTTTATGTGCAGACAATTTTTAGTCATTAAACAGCTTAATTTTGCTTCTCTCCACATTTTGAATTAAACTAAAACTCTCTAAAGACTCCCATATTACCAGCAAGAACCGGATTTGTTCATGTCACTAAGTCACAATGTGATTTATTTTATTTCAAATATATATATCATCTGATTTTTTATGTGTTGTGTGTAAAGCAGAGTAAATGGTATAATACGATGTGTTTACTCAGGCAGTTGTGATTTATTGAACAAACAGTGGATAAACAAACTGGGTTAGTGCACTGTATGAGTCAGAATACAAGGTAGAAACAATCCTGTTTTCGCTTAGGTAAATATATAATTTCTCAGCTGCCACATTATTAGCATCAGATGCCATAAAAAAGTAAAGGTTTCTTTACTTTTTTTACTTTTCTGCCACTCATGTCTGACTCTAGGGGGTGGTGCTCATCTCTGATTCACAGCTGAGGGAGCCAGCATTGTCCGAAGATGCTTCCATGGTCATATGGCTGACATGACTATATGCCAAGGCGCATGGATGTTGTTACCTTCCCACTGAGGTGGTACCTATTTATCTACTTGCATTTTTACATTGCTTTCGAGCTGCTAGGTTGGCAGGAGCTGCAGCAAGTAAAGGGAGCTCACCCCATCACACAGTGGCGCTTGGGTCTCGAACTGCCGAGCTGCCAACCTTCTGGATGACAAGCCCAGCATCTTAACAGCCATAGGCTCATTTCTTCCATGTTTGAAAAGGAGAGGCAGCAAATACCGTTAGAATAGGGGCTTTGCCATGCTACTGCACAAGCAGCATGCACAGTGCTTTTCACTCCGGGGTGCACTACCATTTTAAAGAAAGCTTTTATATTAGAATAAATTGACAAGACAGAGATTCACTGGAACAGAACTAAAGCCAGAAATTAAAATCAGCAAATAAAGCAACAAGCTAAATGCAAGGAAAACAGATCTCCCCTGCTAGCCTTTGCATTGGAAAGAATATTAAATGTTGCATTTGATTAAACAAATAACACTAGATTATTACAACACATTCACAGGCAATATTTTTCAATGCTGCATTATGCTTTGTTGATCACAGGGCCATGTAAATATCTTTTGACTCAAATATGAAAAACAACAACAAAGGAACAGCTCTTTGTGTGTGTGAGAGAGAGTTTGTGTGTGTGTGTGTATCAAGTACAGCAATTCAGATAGTCTAAAATTCTATCACCAGCAGTTCCAGAAAAGAAGTAAACGCTACATGGAAGATTAAATGAAACTTGCTTGCTATAGGAATCTCTTCCACAGAACTACCCCATGTACAGACTAGGCACAAATGTCACATAAAGTGTGTGTATGCACACGTACACACACAGAGAGAGCAGGTGGTATTTTAACAGTTGTATTAAATGTGCAATGCAGTCCACAGAAATATATCTATAATTATTTTCTCTCTCATTACAACTGATCCAAGGTTTCACCGGTGTGAGATGGCGCAAAGAGTAACTTGTACCTGTATCATTTTCATTGATCAAAAACTATGTTGAATCCTTAAAAATGTTAAAGTGTTTAGTGGGGAGGGTCAGATTAGAAGGCCATTTGATAGTTAAATGACAGCTGGTCTTTAAATTAAGGATGTTAAAAATGGACAGAATTGGCTCTTTACTTTTTGAAAAGGTTCTTTTTTATTTTAATGTATTCATCGCAATATTTAAAATAATGCTACTAAAATGAGTCTTCATAGTTTACAACCAATTTACACTTAAAACCAAAACCCTAGAAGATCTTAAAATACTAAGTCTTTTTCTGCCTTCCTTTGGAAAGTCACAAGCTTTTAATTTTTTTTCCCCTAAAGGATAAAGAGTTAGTTTAGACTTATCTGTTCCATCCTAAGAGAGGTCCCACTGAAGATGCTATTCTCTAGATCCTAGAATACACAGTTTCTTTTCCTGCACAGATTATATAAGGTGGGCAGAATCTACCCAGCAAAGATGATGCCAAAGAAAACAAACACTCAAACTATAGAGGGTGCTTAGAGGGTGAAACCCAGTGCCTTGAACAGGGTTTAGAGCCTACTTGCAACCAGTTCAGTAACCTCCTTATCCTTCTCCTTTTCCTCCTCCTTTGCCTTCCCTTCCAGATTTTATTGGGTGGACCAAAGCTACTGGTAGCAATTGACCCACAAATACCTTGTACTGAGCCAGGAAGGGCTTCACCACTTTGAATTGCACCTGGAAATGATAACCAGTGGAGTTTGTGCAGTTGTGTTGTAATGTGGGGCAAACCAAGTGGCACCATAATAACATGAAGCACTGCTTTCTGGACCAGCTCTTGTTTCTGGATGATGTTCAAGGTCAGCCTCACACAAAGCACATTACAATAGTCCAACAGGAGCTGATCAAGACATGTGTGACAGTGAACAGGGTACTCTTCCCCATTTGGGGTTTGTTTAATTGGGAGAGGGGGAGAGAGGAGACTAGACAGAATGCAGAGTAGAGATTGAAAGTAGGTTCTACTTTCTTCCTGCATAGAAATAATGGTTGTCCTTTTGTAGTGTCAGGTTGTGCAATTATCTGGAAACAGTTAACATTTCAAGCTTGCTTCTTTTAAAATCACATAATGGTGTATGGTAGCTTTGATTCTTTCATTAGTTGAGCTATAGCTGAGAAAACCACACACTGGGGTAGTTTCGTAAGACTCATTGTAATGTTTTCTGTTGGAATCGACTTGTTTATTGTGGAAGTGCTCCTTTTGGTCCTCTGATATGATGTTGAGTCTTGGCCAGCTTTTAACTCAGTAAGAAAGTTGCTGAAGATGTCCTGGGAAGCAAACAACTATCTCGCATCTGGTAGCATAAACAGCAAGCAGAAATATATGGCTTGCAGCTTATAGAGCAGCATTTCCAAAATGTTTCCCAAAACAACCCTTCTCCTTTTCTTTAAAGGCTTGCAATATCTCTATTTAAAAGGTGTTCAGTTGCCAGTTGGTGATCTATGGTGCACCATGCAGAATGATGGCACGGCTCCTCTTCAGCACAAATTGCTTTTGCAAAATGTATTCTTTGTGGCTGACTGTTATTTATTGTTTCTCTTGTTGCTATCTCTATTGTTGTTATTACTACCATGATGTCGTGGGGAGTAGGAAAAATAACCTATCAGGCCATGGGTAGGAGAGAAGGACGATTGCAGAGTTCATTCATGTCACATTAAAAGAGTTTGAAAACAGCACTGCAAAATCAGATGTAGTTTTATGTTTGAATTCCCTTATTGGTTCTAACATTGGGTGGTGGGGGGTGTTCCTGCTTTTTGTAAGGCAGAAAAGTTTTTTGACCAATTCCTGAGTCATGAAGGAAAATAACATTTAGATTGTAATGTAGAGATGGAGAGAAGATTAATCTGTATAATTATACTTTTCTTCATGGAATTGTTCTCATTTACATGGATCTGGCTGGTCTCTCTTAACATAGCAGCAGGTTGGAACTGAGGTCACTTTCTAGCCATAGGGCATAACCCTGGGGGAAGTACAGAGAGGAGCAACAAAGTTGATAAGGGGTCTGGAGGCTAAATCATACGATGAATGGTTAAGAGAATTAGCTACATCTAGCCTAACAAAAAGAAGGATTAGGAGTGATATGACAGCTGTCTTCTGGTACTTGAGGGGCCCTCATAGAGAAGAACGGGTTGACTTGTTTTCCAGAGCACCTGAGAGTAGGACACGGAGCAATGGGTGGAAGATTACTAAAGAGAGAACTGATCGGGAACTAAGAAGAAATTTCCTGACAGTGAGAACTATGAATCAATGGAATAGCTTGTCTCCTGGAGTTGTGGGTACTCCATCACTGGACGTTTTCAAGAAAAGCTTGGACAACCACTTGTCTGGGATGGTATGGGGGGTTTGGATTAGAAGCCTCCAAAGTCCCTTCCAGCCCTATGATCCTATGATTCTAAGTCTAAAGGGAATGAAGACAGAAAATACAGTGAAAAGATAAACTGGTAGAAAAGTCCTATGTTGGAGAGGCAAGGCACAGACGCAGATATTGGTCCATGCATCAAGCTAAGACATACTGGAGCTTCTTCTTGTTGATCAGTTCAGTGGTTTAATATTATGCATAAAATAGGCTATTCATCTTGTTGGTCAATCACAAATATACTTTGGTGCAATTTGTGAAAATAAGCATTTTCAAAACCAGTGGTGTGCTAAAGCAAAGAGACCAAAGGGAAGAAGCCATGAACTCAGTTAAACTTAGATTGGAGATTAAGTACCCAAAAGGTCAAGTTCCAAGAAATCTACTTTCAAGCAAACTTGTCTGTGAAGACTCTCACTCGTCCAGGGTAATTGCATCGCAACAAAAGTTTAAAAAACAGGCATCTGGATT
>JANHZU010005990.1:17724-31083 GCA_032468055.1 Acrochordus granulatus | reverse complement strand
AGATAGCATAGTCAGTGTGATGGGTGTGAGCTTGGGAGGACTCTGGGAGGCAGTGCAAGACAGGGGGGCCTGGCGTATTGCAGTCCATGGGGTCACAAAGAGTTGGACACAACTGTGCGACTGAACAACAAAAAACAGACTTGGATAGGGATGAATGAGAATTTCACAGATTAACAAAATTTATCAAAGTTGGTAAATTTCTTCACAACTTGAGATTTAAACATAATTTGAGATCTAAAGACAAATCAGCAATACTTGTGTATGGTTTGTTAGGATTTTTTTTTTAAATGATGGCTCACTTAATATTCACATATTTGATGCAAAAGTTGGAATTTTACATTTCACTTTCCAATATATGAGGCCGAGCACTTAAGACACTGGGCCAGAAGGTTGGTGGCTCAAGTTGGAGACCCAGCCACTGCATAATGGGGTGAGCTCCCGTTATTCGCCCAGCCCCTGCCAACCCAGCAGTTCAAAAGCATGCAAGATGCAAGCAGATAACTAGGTACCCTAAATTGGTGGGAAGGCAACAGTGTCCATGTGCCTTGGCATATAGTCATGCTGGCCACATGACCACGGAAATGTCTCTGGACTACTCCAGCTCCCTCAGCTGTGAATCAGAGATAAGCACCACCCCTAGAGTCAGATATTATATATTATAATATTGTATATTAGTCTTATTTGAGCATGTCTCTGTTTACATACAAACATGTGTATGTTTGTAGACACATAGGTACCCACACATCCATTTAAGCCTTTATTCTGTTGCATTGGATAGCGTGATTTATCTGTTTGCAGCTTCTACATCAGATTTAATTGTTTTTGGTAAGTGGAAAATATTTATTTAAAGATTTTTTTCTTTTAATTACTCTTGGCTAAAAAACTTTTTCAGGGCTTGGGCACAAAGTATTTAATAGTTAAAATACATCTAGAAAAACAGACTGAGATTTATGTCTTACAGCTGGCTGGCAAGAAAAACAAAATAGCTTGGTGAGGACTCAATTACATTCTGTGTTTTGGAAAAAATACTTTTTAAAACAAACCGTGTGACTATTTGCTCTCTTCTTCTTTTTCTTCCTCCTCCTCCTCATCCCCTCCCTCCATCCTCTTCTATAGTTGTAAAAAATTACTAAATAGAATTACCATCTTTTTTTCTCCGTACAAAACCAATTAATTCTGCTTATAGGATTTCTTCCTGAGGCATGCTACCAAGACAATAACTCCTTATGTTTAAAACTATATTCAATTACTCATTTTGCAGGGGGAGGGGGAAATTATTTATTTTTAGATCCTTCTTTCTTTTTAAAGCTTCTCAGCCCCAGATAATGCCTGGTATTGATTCTGAACAATTTAAGGTGCAATAAAATTGAGTTTTCATGTTGGTCTATCAAATGCATTTGAAGTTTAATATTCATTTAAAGAAACAGAGGGTTTTTTTAACCTTTTCAGTTTCAAAGTCTTTAAAACAATGTTAAGTGACAAAGCACAATTTTTTTGAATCATTAGGAGAGTTATTCTAATTCATGTATCATTCAAAAAGTAGAAAGTCAAAAAAAATAGGTGTATAAGCAGTAGCTCTTATAAATACTCTAACCACATAATTGTTTTGCTTTTGGTTTGAACGTCAACATTCATCTGTATTAGTGATTGTAGATGGATTCTGATGATATTTCATAGAGATGCATTGCAGTTTAGGTTGATTTTTTCTCCCTCTATACTGTTTACCATGCACCATTCAAACAATATTCTAACAAGATTTGCCTCCAATTTTCCAAATGTCTTATTCTCCTGAGAAGTAAACCTTCAATTTTTCTACCTCATTCCCTTTCAAAATAATAGGAGTTTCCGTAAATCAAGTTTACACATGATAGTATGTGAGAGATTGGGATCTCTTGCCTTTTACCACATAGTCATGGATTGCATGAAAATCAAGGAATGTAAACAATGGAATGTAAACAATGGAGATGTGTGCAGTATGTGCACGTAGAAAAAAACTACTGTGTAGTATGATTAGTGTACCATGCACAATTCAAGGGAGGCACAGTGGAAGGGAGATCCGTTGGAAGGGAGATGCAATGGCGCAGCAGCTTGATGACATTAGAAGTCATTGACCAGAAGTGGCCAGCACTCCGGTGGTTCGAGCAGCAGCACCACATGACGGAGTGAGCTCCCATTACTTGCCTCTAGATCTCGCCAACCTAGCAGTTTAAAAGCATGCAATATTGCAAGTAGAAAAATAGGTACCACTTTGGTGGGAAATTGGCAGCATGAGGAGAAGTGGGATCTGGCACCAGTACTAGACCTGCCCAGATGTGAGGCGAAGGCCAGAGCAGTGGAAGGCCCCAGATGAACAGGAAGTTCATGGATGGCTGGTTGGGGGGATAACTGCAATAATGTACTGTGTCCTTGTTAATGTTATCAGTGATTGTAAGCCACCGAGAGTCGCTTTAAGAGATTGGCGGCATAAAAATGTGTGTATTAAACTAAAATTAAATTTAATTATTTAAGATAGCTAAGAAGAGAGGGACAAAGGAAAAGAAATCATTCCTATTTCAGTTGGATTCAACCTCCTTGCATACTTAGGGATCTTATTATCAGTTTTCCCTTGCGAAGAATATTAGAATTGCTTGTTTTTTGTTTTTAATATTCACTATTCTTCTATTGGTAAGTATTATTGCTTTAAATTCTCTTTTGGAGAATCGTTACTCTGAAAACCAAAGGTTAGGAATGCATGCGCACATAATTATGTTTTCATATTTCTCTTCTTTTTCTAAACTTTCTGATTTTGAAATGTTATGCATTTGTTCTGCACATGATGTATTGCTTTAAGTATAAGCAGCCCACAGATATTTTTCCCCAAATAGAAAGAGGCCATTAATTCCATCTCTCCCTGATATACATAGATATCTCAGTATCTATCTATATCATTCATATGCAATATGACCGATTCTCAGTCATATTATTTCATACATGAATGATGTAACATGACTGAGAATTGCTCATACTTAAAGCAGTGAGGGGCAAATATTAAAACCTGAGCATTTGTTTGTTTTGTGAAATGGATTGTGGAAAATGGATGTGATGATTACTGCATGGAAATCCCATAGAATGAAACGAAATCCTCTCTCCCCCATCAGCAAAGGGAATGGATCCATCAGGGTGATACTCCATTGTTCCCTGAGCAAGTCCATGTCACGGGCATTACTCTGATCCGGCATTCCTCAGTGATCCTATTTAAGGTGGTGCCTTGTCCAAAAAAAAAAGAGTTATTCTGCCTTGACATGAAACATCAAAGTGGGCAGCTGACATGATCCAGCTGGCCAGAAATGGGTCTCCACATAAATGAAGTGCTGCAGAGGTGCCTTTTTTAGTATTCTGATGAAAGAAATGCAGCTGTTTCAATGTGAGACTTGAACTGAGGTGCTGCTTTGAAGAGGTGCTTCAATCAAAGCTTCCTCGAATGAAAGCTTTCTCTTCTGAGTATCTACACATCTCTCACCAACCCTGCATTTTCTCCGACTGGAATCAAAAGAAAGAAACATGAACTTTTTCCAGACTTATGACAAGATCAAGAAAGCATTGGAACCCACAGACCTTTTCCATAGAATCTGCTCTGAATTATCTACCTTCCTCTTTCATACCCCCAACTCATCTCTCCCCAGGATTGTTCTTCTGACTATATAAGTCCTGAGACATAATTTAAAGTCCAAATTGTGGCTCTACAGCAGTAAATCTGAAAGGCAAAACTGCGATTATTTGACAATGTAGCTAACTTTAATCATTTTATTTATTTATTTATCTGTCTGGCAGATTTGACATTTTCATTCCTATGCACAGTGTGCTGGCAATCGCTAAAAATATAGGGTAATTAATTTCAAAGGAGATAATTTATCTTCATTTTGACATTGCCTTCGTAACAACACAGTACATTTCTCTCCTGCCCTCTTCACTGGAAAAAAAAGAGATTTTTCTTCCATTCTTTATAGGACGTTGGTACCTAGGCAATATAAAACTTCTTCCACAGATGGATCTCCATTGTAGAAAAAGCACTTAGGTATATATAATTTATGGTTCCATCTTTAAGACTACATTTAACAGTCCATCATCTATTAATCCTCAAATACTATAGCATTCTTTTGCATGTGCTTAGGGGTATGATACATGGCCCATAAGACACTCTTTGGGTGAAAAAAAAAAGGTTTGGTTAGTAGAACAAAGGAGAAAAATGATTCCTTTTCCTTTTTCCTGTCTCTGATAGAACCTAAATGTCTTTGTCAGTGTCAAGGCTTAGATGTAAAATGCTTTTTTTTTCCTGGAAAATTATTTGTTTCCTTTTTATACAATAGGTGGTATATGCAATTTGGACCAGATGTAGAACAACATGAATGTGATTAATGTATAGAATGAAACCATGCTTTGGATAATTTCAATATGTTAAATGGACAAAAATGTTCTCAGCTCATCCAAGTTTAGAAAGAGAGATCAATGGTTGGATTCACGCAAACACAGACAGACAGACACATATGGACACAAGCAAATTATGTTTTCCAAAACACACTAACTCATTCACTAACCCAGTGAACCACAAGCAAGCAAATTAAAAAAAACAAAACTTCTGGTTATTGACTAGCATAAACTAATCATAGAATTGCAGGGCTGGAAGGGACCTTGGAAGGGACTAAAGTCTTTTTAGTCCAATCTGTGCTCAAGGCAGAGTCTTTATATCATCTTGGGCAAATGGTTGTCCAAAGTTTTTTGAAAACCCACAACTCCAGGAAGCAAGTTTGTTCCATTGCTTAATCAATCTCACAGTCAGGAAATTCCTCCATATTTCCAGGTTGGATCGCCCTCTGAGGAGCTTTTATCCATTGCTTCTTGCCCAGCCTTCAGGTCCTATGGAGAATAAATCGATGCCCTCTTCCCTGTGACAGCCCTCAAGTTTGGAAGATGCTATCATGTCTCCTCTAAGCTTCCTTTTTGTTAGGCTAAACATATTTCCCTTACCCATTCATCATATGATTTAGCCTTCAGACTCCTTGTCTTTGTTGCTCTTCTTTGCATTCTTTCTAAGGCTTCAACATCTTTTTGTATCATGGTGACCAGAACTGGGTACATTATTCCAAATGTGGCCTCACCGGTGCAGTGTAGAGCAGTATTATCATTTCCTGTGATCTTGATGCTTTCCCTCTGTTGATGCAGCCTAGGACTGTGTTGGCTTTTTTGGCAGTTGCAGCACATTGCTGACTCATATTTAAGTGATGGTCCATGAGGACACCTAGATCTCTCTCACAGGCACTAATGTTCAGCCAGTTACTATCTATCCTTACCTGTGCATTTGGTTTCTCCTGCCTATATGTAAGATCTTCCTTTTGTTCACCACAGAACTGCATCCTGTTGCATAGGGCTAATGCTGGAATCTGTTGAGATCCTTCTGGATCCTGAGTCTGTGTTAACAATTCCCCCCAGTGTTGTGTCATCCACAAATCTGGTGAGAGCCCCTTCAGTCCCATCTTCTGATCATTTTTTTTTAAATTTTGAAGACCACTGGACTCAAGACAGAACCTTGAGATAGTCCACTGCATCCTTCCCTTCATACCAGTGTACTTCCCTTGAGGACCACACATAGAGTGCAGTTGGTCAGCCAACTGTGAATCCATCTGGTGATGGTACTGTCTGTTCTGCATTGTTTTATCTTTCCAAGAAGTAGGCTGTGATCAACTGCATCAAGTGCCTTACTGAAGTCTAAATATACTATATTCACAGCATTTCCTTGGTCCACTAGTTTGATCACTTTATCAAAGAAAGCAATATGGTTTGTTTGGCATGACCAGTTTTCAGCAAACAGGTTGTGATCGTCTTGTTCATTTCTAGATGTTCACAAATCTTCTGCTTGATTATTTTTTCTAGAATTTTTCCAGGAACTGATATTAAGCTGATTGATCTGTTTTTTTTCCTGGATCGTCTTTTTTTCCCTTTTTGAAGATTGGGACACATCATTTTTTTTCAGTCCTCTGGAAGTTTGAAGATTTCATTCAATGATTCTGAGATCACATCTGCCAGCTCCTTCAGTACCTTTGGATGTAAACCATCTGGCCAAGGAGATTTGTCCAGAGTTGATATATGTTTTCTTATCAGCTCCTTGCTATTTTGATTTGCAGTCCCATTCTGTCTCTCACAGCATTGTTTTTGATTGGTTGGCTTATTTTTATATTTTTAGGTGAAGACAAATGCAAAGAAGAAGTTACAAGTCAGATTTTTTTTGAAGTCACTTATTCAGCTGAGCCACAGAACTACCCAAAGATGTTATCCAGAAATGGTGGTAATGAGGATCTTTCCAGAAGACAATGAACAGCACTAGAGAGAGAATGAATTCCTGAAATTAAAACACACCCAGTCAAGCTATATAAAAAAAGTTTTTTAATGCTTTTAATCCTAAATAAGCAAGATATCTGGAACACCATAAAACATTACCTTTCATTCCACCAACTTACAATTTAATGATCCCACAAATTTACAGGATAAGTGGGTAAGTAGAGTTAGAGTAGAAATGTACTAGAGTTTATGGTGATTTTGTTTTCAGGAATAAAGAAGACTGATTATTGGCATCATAACAAATTTCATGCTAACAGAAGTTCCTTTGGCAAAAAGTGTATTCTGATGGAACCCTTGGATGGAAGTGTAATCAATCAGTCTTTAAGATGTTGCAAAGTATTTTATCAACATGACTACAAAAAGGCAAATGCAGCTATTCTGCAAGACAGATTAAGTAAGGATGGCTACAAATCCTAAATATAGGCTCTTTTATTCAATTATGAGATATTAATTTATTGATGCTAATGCTTTTGGCTACATCCTAACCAAAATGGCTTTTAAAATGCTGTATGGAATCAGCAATCTAGAAGGAATGAAGCTTTCCCTATAAAAAAAATTAGTACAAACATGCAAAATGCCTAAAGAATTACAAAGCAGGAACAATTAAAGACTGCAGCATTTTCCACTCTGAAAATAGTGTATTGTGTAAACTAACATTCTGAACTCTGTCACCTACAGATACAGTGGAATTAGATCTCTAATAATTCAGATCCAGCACAATTGCTGGGAATACTAGTCTGGGCAGAGGGACATATTTTCCATCAGAAATCTCAGGCAGGGGGTGGGTGCCCACTTAAACATATCTATTAAGTATTTAAAATTTCTATTCTATTTGTCATCCCCCTCTTTGGGGCAGGGTTAATAAAACAAAACTGACTACATGTTTCAGATACAACAATATAGCAAAGTAACTGCACAATGTTATATAGGAATATTAGCAAGAAATACCATTTACCTGCAAGCAGGAACTAGTAGGAACCATAAAATAGTCAAAGTAATAGAAAATGAAGAAGCTAAATTGCTCTGGGACTTCCAAATTCAAACAGAGAAGCACCTGTCACATAATACCAAAGACTTAACAATTGTCGTTAAGAAAGACAAAAAGTCTGGATAGTGGACACAGCAGAATAGAAGAGAAACAACTGGAGAAAGTCACAAAATACAAGACCTGAAAATGGAAACAGAACGACTGTTGCAAAAGAAAGCAAAGGTGGTATCGACAGTAATAGGGGCCTTGGGTGCAATCCCAAAAGACCTGGAGAATCACTTGAACACTGTTGGCATTGACAAAACTGCTATCAGTCAATTGCTAAAAGCCATTTTACTCAGAACAGTTTACATTTTGCAACAGTACCTTTAACACATCAAAGAACAAATCTGCCTATCCCAGGTCCTTGGGAAAGATTCAGTAGGTGGACAAAAATGCCAAACCCAGTCTGAACATCTGTCTGACAGTGCAACCAACCATAATAATAAGAACCCCAATCATACAGAGCTTTCTAGTCTTAGCATAGTGCCTGTCCATATGAGAAATATTGGATGGCAAAGTAGCAGTTCATATGGACAGTTCTAATAAATAAAGATCCATTATAATGTTTGTAACGTAGGGGAGATACGTTTGTAATTATAATCTGCTTTGTGAAACTCCACTTTAGAAAGGGCAAAAGATTTTGTGTGAAAGATAGGACTTCATTTGACAAAAGGAGATAAATCCCTTGCATTTCTTCCAGGCGCCTCTATTTTACCACTAGAACGCTTTAGAATAGGACTGTATAAAAATTATTGATAAATCCTTTACAGTGATCCATTGAAATAAAATTTGGATGCCATCCAGCACTCTAACAATGCTGACATTATTGGCTGATGCAAGCTGATTTAATAAGTGCGATGGTTCTGTGAGAACTGTAGCAAGAATGGATCAAAAAAGATTGGCAATTCAAAATAGGCAGTCAATGCGATGACCTGCTAAGTGCTCCAAATATTCAAAATGTTGTCTATACAATGCTTCATGTATCTTGGGAATTCAGAATTGTGTCTATATCTCTTTTCTGCATAATGCTAGATTGTTTGAAATTAGTGCTGGTATGAACATTTTTTTTTTCATGTCAATTGATGGATGAAAATGCTTTGGAAATGTTTTTTAAAGTAGAGTAAAAAGTTGGCAAAAATCTCTGGATTTTATGTATTTACTTTAGCTCGTGGAATGGATGAAGATACATAAAAGTGTGCTGTCGGGAAGAAGATCTGACGATTTCTCCTAGCCCCAGAAATCAGAAAAAAAGAGATATTGGTTATAGCTATCCAGATACTATTTAAATCTAAGGGAAAACTTCCTGATGGAAAATTTTATGTATCAATGGAATAGTCTACCTACAGAGCTTGTGGATTCTCCATCTTTTGAGGTTTTAAGAAGAGGCTGGGTGGCCAACTCTTGTAAATGGTTTAATTGGTTTTCCTGTCTATCACAGAGTTAAATGTCTGTGAATATTCTCATTAATCCAGGCCATGATTTGTAGCAAAAATTGCAAACTTTCTTAAAAAAGGCAACTAGACTTTTATTACACAATGCTATTGGAAATGTTTCACCTTCTATCCAGAAGGCTTATTTCCTTACCATTCATGTACTTTTTTACATATATTGAGAAAGCCTTCTGGACAGAAGGTGAAAAGTCTCCAATAACATATTGTAATAAAAATCAAATTGCCTTTTAAGAAAGTTTGCAATTTTTGCTACATTGCAGAGTTAAATTAGGTGATCCATGTAGTCCCTTTGAAATCCCACTCCAGCTCCCTAATTCAATATGATTTAGAACTATTAGATTCAGTTTGCAAAATTATTAAATGCATATATATCCTTGAGAATATTTGCTTACTTTTCCACATACATTTATCCTAAAGTTCATAATTTTATATAATATATACATGCCAATTGTGTCCAAATCGAGGGGGCAGTGCTCATCTGTTTCATAGCTGAAGAGCTAACATTGTCTGATGACACTTCTGTGGTCATGTGGCCAGCATGACTACATACAGAGGCACATGGAATGCTGTTACCTTTCGCTTCGAGGTGGTACCTATTTATCTATTTGTACTTTGTATATTTTCGAGCTGCTAGATTGGCAGGAACTGGGGCAAATAACACAAGCTCACTCCCTTGTGTGGCAGCACTTAGGTCTCAAACTTGAGCTACTGACCTTCCAGCCGACAAGCCCAGCATCATAACCACTTGGCCACCTCATCCCCTTGTATACATTATTTTTATATTTATTTGTTACAGAAAGATGTGCATCTGTAATATATTCTGTGGATAAAATATTTGATGAGAATTTCAGGATTTCTACTTCTAAGGCTTATGTCTTCAGGATCTTGAGTGCTACTAGGAATCCCTGAACATTTAAAGATCTTCCTGGGACATGTTGCACAGCATTCGATTCACCAAGTATTGCACTATCATAAGGGATGTGCTATCATCTTTCGACTGCACAAATTTATTCCTGTAATTGTCTTTGCTAGAGTTTCAAGTCCAGAAGCCTAGGGAGAAGAATAATGGATGCACACAGAGATATCCAAAGCAAGCCAAGGTTTTGCCCAAAAGACTAAATGTGATCTCGTGATGCAAATTCCATTGCTCATATTTGTGCACAGTGCATCATCACACAAGTACAGAAGGAATTGAATTTGCATCATGCATGTTTAGTAGGATTAAGGGTCCATGTCCTTGTTTAAATTAGTGAAAATTTTATTGTCCATTCAGTTTCCCTGACATATTTCAATTTTGTGCAGTCAAAAGATGATAGCATGTCCCTTATGATAGTGCATTCCTTGGTGAACTGAATGCAAAATATCCCAGGAAGATCTTTAAATGTTCAGGGATTCCTAGTAGCACTCGATTTGTAATATGTATTAATGAATTTGATTTGTAAACAGCAGGAGTCTGTTTTAATTCGCATCAATATAGTGCCTTCATTTTGGCATATAAGCATGACTATGTCAGTCAGTGTATAGTATATATTGGGATTTGTTCTTAACATTTATATTTGGACATACACACCTATTTTTGTGTGCTTTAATATTTTCAGTGGGGCTCCAAACTAATTTGCAGAGTCTTTTTTTCTTCAGGATGGCACAGAGATACAGACTTAGGAAAACTGGGGGAGTTCTGAATTTGCCCATTCATTATTATTTCATGATAAATTACAAATACCCTACAGTGCAAATAACAGTAATGCTTGTTTTAGTCTGGCTGAAATTCACAGACATTTTAAAATACATTAAGAAAGTCTCTTGCACTGAAGTATTGTTCCAAATTTTTCACCCTAAGCTCCCTGTGTGCATTTCAGAGATGAACTTAAGTGGGTGGGACACAGGTTTATAATCCAAGTTCAATATTTTAAATATTAAAATTGGCATTGCTCATTTAGTTTCAGACATTCTAATAAATTGGTGACAGAGTAGAGATTTTTTTCTTTCAAGAAATAAAAACAAAACAAAGCAAGACATCACTTTTGCAGGTTTACACAGTATGGTAGCGTACTTTTTCTTCTGTGTGATTCTCTACTCCGTGGAAGTGGGGTGGAGTGGGCTGCGCTGGGCCAGGATGGGGCTGGAATAGCAGATTTACATTCTTGTGATGGAAAAATTACATTCTTGCCCTAAATCAGAAAGAATCTGGAAGCATCTTTTTCAACAAACATGTTAACTTTTGTGAGCTGCAGCTTACCCTTAGAGTAAATTTTACTCTAATTAATTTTACCCTTAGTAAAATGTGTTTGTTGAAAAAGGTACTATCAGACTTTGTTTTTTTGTCACCATAGACTAACATGGCTCTTCTACTACAAAGTTCCCAGGAGTAAACCTTTCCCTATATGTCACAACAGGCCTTTTCTCCCCACCCACCCCCATTTCCCATCTTTTTGTAACTCACATCATCTTCAAATCTACTTAGGTTTATTTTATAAGGGTTGATTACATCTTCATTGGATTAGCATTTTAATGGTGTTTATGTACCGTCTTTCTTAAGGAGAGCTCCCACTCCTGTATCATAAAGCTCCTAAGCCTGCCCATGTTTGCAAGTGAGTAGAAGTTAAAGAAGAAAAACTGCGCCTTCTAAAAGGCAGAAAGGACTGAGAAGAAGCAGCTGCTGTTCAGAAAAATTCCCATCTGTGTTGCAAGGAGTTTCAGAAGGAAGAGTGATTTTTCACAGGAGTAGATGCCTAGTTGTTAGTCGTAAAATAATTCCAACCAAGCTGTTTACTGGTCTGAAGGCTTAATTACTCCTACGATGGGGAGTGGCACACATACTGCACTCTCTCAGAAAGCCCATGTAAAAAATATTAAAAGAGTTGCTAATTATCTCCTGCATATTCCCTCTTTGGTAGATATTATCTAAATACATCTTTTTAAATCTTAGTTTGTCTGCTCAAATTTCTTGATCATGCTGGGAGAAACAGAGAGAAAGGAGAGAGGCTTCTGTAAAAGACATGAAATGTGATTAGAACAAAGAATATATGCTGTAATTTTTTTGCATTTAAAGGTGTATGCCTGTATTAAATAATGCTTCCCCAGATTTTTAAAAGGAACTTGTCCACTTCCAACACATTCTTACCTGTTTTCAGTGGAATATTCTTTAAAAAGTAAACATCACTTTACTTCCATATCTCTGAAAAGCTCTTCAGAGCTAGAAGGGAGTGAGATTTGCTCTCTGTTTATTGTTGGTGGGAGTGTTCTTGGTAGGTCCTTGATTGGGCTGTGGTTTATTGTTTGTTTGTCTGAATTGGTATTTCCTTGATTGAGAATTGAGGTTGTTTATGACTTGGTTGTTGGTCCAGCATTAATCTCTACATTGACTGCTGGTGAGGAGGTGCTTTGCTCTTTTTGTTTCCCTTTCAGCTTTTTGATTTTTTTGTTGAATGATATGTAAATGTTATTTATCTCTATGTGCCTGTTGATGGCTGATTTGTCTGAGTTCCAGGAATTCTCTAGCATTTTGGAACTTCGCTTGGTCTAGGATGATCAATTTCCCAGTTGAAACTATGATTAAGTCTGACCATGTGTTGTGCAATTAAGGAATTTTCATCATGTCTTCTGACTGCTAGCTGATGTTATGAATGTGCTCTGCTATTCTTCTGCCTGTTTGTGAAATAAGCTGATATAGTCCCTATCTGCGTTCATGCGCTTGTGTACATTCCTATCACACTTTTCCCCTTTGTCTGCAATATGCAATACTGTGGCTACACAAGAGAGGCATATTTTATTTGACTCCTTTCCTTCCTTATAAAATCAGTTTGTCACTTTTAGGAGTGAATAAATATGTATGTGTGTATACAATATGCATGTACTTATATCTTCTCCTGAAGCGAGAAAGTCAGAAAATGAATGATTCCAAGGTGGTTTTTTGGAACAGTGTTAACTATTTGCACCCATTTTGATGTTTCAGCAGGAGAAAGTCTTTCTCTTTCCTTCAATTTTCATTGTGCTGCATTGCAATTTTTAAGTTAACCTTAAACAAGGGAAACCATTCCTTTTGGGGGGGGGCAAGAAACAACTGCACTGTTATGTTTTTCCCCCTAGTAATTTCCTTCTGTATTATTAAAAACTCTAACCCTTAAAAACAAAAAAGGAGACTGTCTTCTTTATTGTGAGCCATTACACTTAAAGTCATGTAGATTCCTTCAGGGCTGCCAAAAGGAGAAATTGACTTTTTTAAGAATGTATTGCTGAAAAGTGCAGTATATGCAGTTTCTTTGCCCCTCCAAGTAGAAACATTTGAAAGGGACAATTTATAGCCAGTTTTAGATTGTTAGCTGAGGTCAGGAATCGAAAGTCCAATAAGTGTCCACTCTTTGCAATCACATCAAACTTGTTTAGACGCCAGCATATAATAAAATGACTCGATAAGAGTGAGTACTTGGACAAGAAGGGGGAAGATTTTTATTTTATTCCACATTTTGATAAGAACTTAACAAAGGCACACTTTCCCAGTCAACA
>JANHZU010005989.1:11405-22245 GCA_032468055.1 Acrochordus granulatus | reverse complement strand
AGGGAGGAAGGAAGGAAGGAAGGAAGGAAGGAAGGAAGGAAGGAAGGAAGGACGGAAGGAAGGAAGGTTTCTGATGTTCCCTGCCAGATTTCCATAAGGAAGCTCAATGGGGAACCTGGCATGAAGACAGAAGTAGTTTCCACTGCTTTTTTACCCACCTGTGGTCATTTTGTTTCTCTGATTAAATAATATATGTGAAATGATGACCCAAATGGGCCAATAAATACTCCAAATGAATTTAAGTGGGAAATTTTATTTAAAAGTTTTTGTTCTACTTTAACCTTTATTTTTCTTTGGCATTAATCAATTCATAACCTACGCTGGGCATTTTTTTAAAAAAAATGATAAAATTAATACTCTGATATTGTTTAAAAATGTTGACCAAAATGTTGACCAACCCAAACGTTGTCAAGCCCCACACAGATTTCAGCAAACTATCATTAATGCTAGTTTATGGTAAATACGAAATGTTTTACATGGTAAAAGGAGTTTTCCTGGCTCATTTATAGTGACTTCGTTAAAGACAATTCTTCCCACAGTCTCTCACACAGCCCCGAGGCCTCAGACTTTCCTCTACAATGTCTGCAGTGTTGCTGATGGCTGAAAAACCTTATGAATGAGACTTCAATTTTGGGATAAAGGGCTGAAAATGAAGGAGAAAATTAGCAGAACATTTCAATTTTCTAAGGAGCCACTTAGAATTCTACATGTAAAAATCGAACAGAATTCTAAGTTATCGTGCTGAGATAATTTGTTATTTTTTCTGGATTGCCAATATATTTAGCTAAATACATTAGGAAATGTTTTTTGAGTTTTTGTATGTTTTTATATGTAAATTGACTTGCATTGCCTATTCCTTTCTTAACAAGCTGGACTCATATGTTGGGGATTGTTTCTTAATTATTCAAGGAAAAAAAAAGTCCATGCATGTAATATTTAAACCATAGGCAAAGATATCTTGATCTATTTAATTGCTTTCAGTTTCAGTGTCATCTTGAAATGATTTATAATCTCAGGATATAATTCTACATAATTGTGACTTCATGTATCTATAGACAAGTGAAACATAAAAATGAAACCATTATTTAAGTTCCATTGATTTTAACAGGAATTAAGTACAACAAATTTAGATCTGTTGGATTTGTATATTAAAAAGTGGCACTTAGCTATATAGTGGTACCTCACAAGGTGAGTAACTCACAAGACGTGAAACTTGCAGGATGAGCAAAAAAATTCAATCAAACTTATTCCACTAGACGAGCCGCGACTCACAAGACAAGAAAACTTCATGCCATACCTTGCGTGTCATCAGTAATCATGCTCTGTATTTCCCGTTCAGGCAGCAACTCCGTGTAAGAGTTCTGCCGACGTGGCAAGCATGCGCGTGCGTTCTGCCAACTCTACCATGTGTTTAACTCTATTATTGCACAGACAACAACCCTGCGTAAGAGTTCTGCTGACGCATCAAGCGCATGCGCACGTTCTACCAACTCTACCATGTGCTTTACTCCATTATTGCACAGACAGCAACCCCGTGCAAGAGTTCTGCCAATGCAGCAAGCAAGCGTGCATGTTCTGCCGACTCTACCATGTGCTTTACTCCATTCCCATATGGGCGGCAGTGCACATGTGTGCATTCTGCCTATGCTGCCACATGGCGGCAGGTGAACGTTCCTGATCGCAATGAGCACCGCATGATGAGCTCATGTGGGAAATCTCACAACGGAGCTCTCCTCTCTCGCTGAGTAAACAGCATAAATTAAGTGAAAGGCATTCAAGAGATGGAAAGCCGGAGACTTCAGACTTCCGATTCAATCTCCAGGAAGTCCCCTCCCCCTCTTCTTCTCTCCTTCACACTGAGATATTCTCAAATATCACACACACACACAAAGTAAAGCAGAAATTGTCCTTGTCCTTGCCCCAAATAAAGCAGAAATTCCCCTTTGTCGCTTCTCCGAGGCAAGAAACATTTCCAAACCGCCCACGACACCCAGAAAAGCTGAGGGGAAAAGCCCTTTTAAAGTGACGGCAGCGGATCCTCCAAGCCAGCAAGCAGCAGAACTTGCCTCAAAGCAGATCTGTAAGTGCTGGTTAGTTTGCTCTATTTCTGCTTCATATCGTGTGTTCATCATGGTTATTTGTTTCAGATGTTAGGGACAATCATTTCTACATCAAATTCTGTTGAAAATGATTTTTTGGTGAATATTTTTGGGGGCGTGAAACAGATTGTCTGATTTTCTATTGTTTTCAATGGGAAACCTCTTTTCGCTTTAAGACCATTTCACGCTAAGAGCGTTCTTCCAGAATGGACTGGTCTTGTCTTGTAAGGCACCACTGTATATTGTTGTCATCTATATTGTACTTGAAATGATCTGGAAACTTATTCAATAAACTACTTGTTTACTTACTTACTTTCCTACTAAACACAATTACAGTTGCATGCAAAACTTTAGGCATCCCTGGTCAAGTTATATGCTTCAATAATCCTTCAGTCAACTGAACTTGACAAAATTCTCTATGATACAAAGTTAAATTTCTGAAAATTTAAACATATATTGTCTATTTATTTGAGTTATTTACAGATTCAATTTTTTAAAAATTAACATGGCAGATGCAGAAGTTTAGATATCCTTTCATGCAGGAATTAATAATATCTTCTGTAGCAAAAATAATAGCTTTGGAGACTTTATTCTTGCTTTGGGAATTTTTCTCTGCTAAAGGATTAATTGAAATATACAATTTGACCAAAGATAACTCAACTTTGGAATGCAGTTTTATTTGAGAGTAAATCTACTGAACTTAATAGGACTGATTTCTGAATATTCATGCACTATAAATATCTTCCTTAGAGGACATATCACTGCTAAGATTGCATTTAGGAGCTAGACTTTGGATCAGTAATGGTAGCTAACCTCTAAAGAATTAAACTTCCGACCATTGCATTAGGTCACCTAATTGTTACAACCAAGTTAATTTCATTCTGTAAGATAAACCAAGTCAACCTATTGAATCTTCTCCAAAAGATAAATTGCTTTTGTAATTTTTGATGATGCCCTCACTACAAATTAAGACTAGAAATCTGTACCAAAATAGCAACAAAAATATTAAATTGCGCATATTAAGCACAAAGCCAGGAATACCCAGTCCTACCATACTCTGAGCTTTTAGTAGAGGTGTGCATGATATTTAAAACCATTTCAAATCTGAAACATCCTCTTTCAATCACGAAAAAGTTAGGTCATATTAAAAACTGTCTATTTTGGCTACGTTAAACTTTTTCAAGAGAGGTTTGTAATGTTAATTAGTTTATGTAATGTTAATTAGTATGGTTATGTCAGATCTTTTGCTGGAAACAATATTTAGCAAGGCATCTTTTATACAATATAAGATTTTGGAAGATGCAAGCAGAGAAGGGTGTATAATATTAGAAACTAACAATGATAATTATCAGAATTGTTTCACAGTCTCACAATTTCTTTCTTTGGGCAAAAAGAGAGAAAGATATAGAAGAATGCATATACACTGTAATAAGCTAAATGATCAAGTATATAATTGGGTAAACCAATTTCCACTAATATATAATGTTAATGTGATGCCAAGTAATAGCATAATGGAATGACAAACATTATTAGGAAGATGACAAAAGGAGTCAGCAGTTACGTGAACATTATGTATATTTATTCCTCAGAAACGTAAATGTAAATAACACTTCAAGGTATGCAATTATTTTTCCAGCATTGTCATTTGTTATCAAGTTTAAGAATACAGAGACAGAAGCAGATTATGATCAGTATTAATCTGGAACAAGGACAGCTTATTCATTATTCATAAACATAAATATTTTATTTTTCAAGAAAAAAATCATTAAAATATGGACATAATTGAAGCTCATCACATATTATAAGCTAATTTGCACTCTGCACTATGATGTAAATATGCCACGTTGCTTTATTTTAGCATTATTTGACCCCTGAATCAAACAAGATTGGATATTTTTCAGTTCTGCTTCTGATGCATACTGAGAATTTAAATACAATGGACAATACATTCTAGTATAGCTTTTCTAGCTATAAGTACTAACTAAAAGTACATACTTTTATTATATAAAGGGATTCTTTCTATGCCACAAATATTGCAATGACCAGTTAGATTATTCTTCTTTTGGTATCAACACAAACTTCTGAAACCTATTAATATTACATGACAAGCACTTACACTGTGTATTTAAACATTCATTAATATATTAGAGACAAAACACAGTATCTTAATATCAATTCAAGTTAGCTGCTCACTGTAAGTAGAAATACTTCTGAATAATTTTCATTTTCTCCCTAAACTTTATACATAAGAAACTCTCAGAATCAGCTGTCTAACTGTGTCAATCCCATTTGTGATATTGGGAAAGCATTTTCTGATGGTACAAAATCAACCATTTCAACAAACACAACAATCTGGACAGTCCATGTTCTACTGAGAATTACTGCTGAAGCTTTCCAAAACTGTTCTTAATTTTGTTTGGGCAACATTTCATTTTCATTAGTTTAATTCTGAATACTTAACTATGATGAAATATTACATTTTTTCCTTACATTCCAATGTTACATATAATCATGAGGAAATTATTCCTTTTCTAATTTTTTAATCTTGGAAGTAGTTAACATTGCAAGCATTCTTTCAGTAATTTCCTTTTGAAGCCATACATGTTGGTGGGTATCATCTTGATTTTAATGTTATATTTTACTTCCTTTTGTTTTTCCTGGATCTCCCATTAAATTATAATTCAATGGGAACATTTGAACCCTAGCTACTGACACCTTTGAAATACTTTTCTGATAATTCACTGTTGGCTAAAATCCTATCAGTGATTATAAAAGCAGCACATTTCTCAATATGTATTTTATCCTTACATATTTTTTAAATTTACTTGCTTATTTCTCTAATTTAGAGATACATTTTGGAATTATTTGCTGCCCACAGCAACTGTGAATAATTTTGTACTCTCTACAACTTTGTCCACTTAACTTCTAATTTGTAACTGTAATCAATAAATTTAAAATGTTAATACATGTACTGACTTCTTACCTTTCTCCTTTGGGGAACTGCCCTTTTATCATTATAATATACTTCTTTGTATTATACATTATATTATACCATAAGAGATCTTGATTCTATTAACTTAAGAGCCTTTGCTGAAGAAATCTCCAAAGCTTTTAGAAACTATATGCATTTTCTCTGCTGACTAGAGTTGCTGGACATAGTGATTTTGTAACATTTGCAAAGTCATATGTTCCCATTGTCTGAGATTACCCAATCACTGAAGAAAACCGATTTATGCCTGAAATGCACTTAATGATTGTTATGTTTTTATTTCATGCTGATTTACTTTAGAGATGTTATTTTTTTAAAAAAAAATACACACTTCTATAAAATGTCTGTCAAATTATGATACAACCTACTTAATTGATAGTGTTTTTTGAAGCTATTGTTATTGTCAACAGCTTTGGTGTTCTTTCTGTTTTGGCTTAGAGACTTAATGATTTCTCAGAACTGACAACATTTTCATCTTTTATGTCAATGTGTTAACACATCTAGACCAAAACAATTCCTTCTTTTCAGCAGATGACAGATTAAGAAAATGCAGTACACCACTGGCATTCAGCACAATATTCATCTACACTGTAATGGCAAAGATTAATTGATGTAGAAAATGGAAAACAAATCAAATTAGATATTTGATTTGTCAGCTCTGATCAGAAGCAGTTAGTCATGTAGCTAAAAGAACAAGCACTCCCACTGTAGCATTTAATTTTCCACATAGAAATAAAAACAAGAAACTCTACTGTTCTACGCAAAAAGAAAATTGCAGGGAGAGATTGAAAATAATGCTAGATATGGAGACAAACAAGCATATCTGAAACTTATATGTATTTCTATCTACAGTCCAAGCAATATTCTACAACTTCTCACCCTATCCTCCCCACCTTCATCCCAAATTTTTGTCTTTATGTGAGTTGGAAAATTTTAATTTATGCAATTATACAGGCAAACAGTGGAGGATTAAACAGCCATTTTTAAACACTGTACAACTGACTGGCTCATTTAGTTACCCTGAATTATGGTATGTTTACATACATAACCTGAACATAATGAAAATATATAATTAGACAGTGGAGAGCTGTATCAGAATGCTTTCAGCTCTCAATAAGAGCAGGCAAATGAGTGAAATCTATCTATATATAGATTCCAACATGTTAATCAGAAGCTGCTGGGAGTTGGGAAACCCTGTTCTTTACCAGTTTCTATTCATGGAATTCTCCCAAGTTCTCTCATTTTTAAACCAAACCAACCTTCTTCTATTTCTAGCAGAGCAAGGGGAGGGGATCCGACTCTGTGCATGGCAAAGAGCCACCTCTACTCATAAAGATGGACGGTATGTTTGAATGCCAGTTGCAAACCGTATTCACAAGACTATCTTGAACAATGGCTACGAGAATTCTCTCAATGATTAGGCAGATTATACAGAAGCAAAACAGTCAAAAAAATTTTTCTGATTTTGCAAGATTTTAAAGCTATTAATCAAAATTTCAGTATCAATTCAGGTTAACACAAGAACACAGGAACAAAATACTGAGCAATTAGTACTATTTTACCTTTTTTGTGATGATCCATAAACAGAGAGTAAACCCCACTCCTAGCACTGAAGATGTTATTTAGTCTAATAACAAAATGTCTGCATGCTGTATAACCACAGCCTGACATCCACCCAGGGTCAAGGAATAAAGTACTTATTCCTTTAATTTTATCTCTCTCAGAATTGCTGACTTATAGTTCAGATTCTCCATCTAGACAAAAATAAAAGTAGAGGAGAGGAAATAAATTTGGTTGAGAAACTGCTTTGTTGTTTATAAAGTACCTGATGCCTTATAACCTCATTGACAGTAACAAATTTCTCTTTATTTTTAAGTAGTTACTTAGTTTAAGTAAACTGAGATAACCATATTTTCAGAAACTGGTAGCTCCTGAATCTCATCTTCAGTTCAAGAGAAATGCCTCCTGGCTCTTGAAGATACATTTTTTATACTGGGGGAAAAAAGGATATTCTGAGCTTTGGGTTTCTAAAACCATTGCCTATTTTGTTAACAATATTTTCTGAAAGCAAGTATCTGCACACCACCCATCACAAACTTTTTATTTATAATCACGATATTGACAATCTTAACAGAGCTTTGAAATATTCACTGGGATTCTGTTAAATCAAGAATTTTCATTAAATTCCTTCTCAGTGATTAGAAAAAGTAACTATAATGGAATAACAGAAAGGTGCTTTCACTTTTTGTCTTTTGGGGGAAAATAACCTCATCATAGATTACAAATACAATTGCATTGGCAGTTAACATTTACAGAACACTGACCTGGCATTTCTGCACTTTTATGTCCCACAAAAATATTATTCACGCCAAGGAAAAATTATTCCTAATTGTGGTATTTCCAGTGAGATTTAAAAACTCAAGAAATACTCTCAGCTACCATTCTGGGGGAAAGAGATTTTTTCTATAATGCTGATACTATAATCAGGAAGTACACATGTTGTCTGAATTTATACCCATAATATAAAATGGAATGAATCATAGTTTTTATTTTGAAAACAAGTTCCCAGAACTCTTGCTTTAACACATAAAGATCTTTTTTTTAAAGATGGCAGACAGGAACAGACACGGAGCACGGAGCTCCTGCTGATCCCCTTGGAAGATTGGGGAGCCTGTTTTTTTCTTCCTCTCTTTTTCCATTTTTCTAGCCGTCTGGCTGCTGGCTCTGGCTGCCCAAAGCTGCGGTCCTTTGGTGGCCGCCCAGTCAGCTGGTAGGCAGAGTTAGTGGTTGGGCGACTGAGACAACAGAGGCCTCACTGACAGCCTTGTATGGCGACATGGCTGGCTCAGAGGATCAGCTGTTTGCACCTGATCTGTAAGAGCAACTGCGGCAGTGGCGTAGCGGCAGAGGGGCCGTCCAGAGCATTGACACGGCACAGGTGACAGTGGCGGCTGCAGAGGCTTTGTTCATCTGTATGGCAGCTGAGCCTTCCAGAGTGACCAGGAGCAGCAGCGCGACATTAGTGGTGCGGATGTGGCAACGACAGTGACTAAGATCAATATTAACTGCTTGGCAGCCAAGATTTTGGAGAACCATAGGAACAGCAATGTTAGGGAAGTGGTAGTGGCTGTGATGCCATCATTGGGTGTTGAAATCAGCTGTTGGGTGGCTGAGTCCATTGGGAGCAGCCTGGAGCAGCTGTTTGGCAATAGCGACAGTGGCAGCGGCGACAGCCAGTCCTAGCTGTGTCGTGGCCGAGGCCCTTAGTTGCGGACTGGAACTCTGTCGGCTGGAGGGCAGCCTTGGGCCCTGAGGTCTACTGCTAGATATGGGCAGTGTCCATATCTAATGTTTGAATTTTGTGGGGTACTGTGGCCATCGGTTAGACTGAAGAGACGGCAGATCGGCCACGTTGGATGAATTACAGGCCTTGTTTGGTTGGGAGCTGGCTCCAGGGTGAGAGCCGGGGCCAGCCTGGGTGGGCGTGCTATTGTGTGGCCCTTACCCATGGTGAGAGCTGGATAACTTGGTGTGGTGGGGGGCATTGTGTGTTTGAGTGGAGGGGGGCGAGGCAGGAGCCTTATGAAGTTCTGAGAGCTTTGCTATAGTGCTGGGAGCTCCTGCCGTCACCCCTCCTTCTAGGTTGTTGTGTGTGTTGTGTTTGGATGTGATTGTGGGGGAGTGCAGAGCCTATGGCTTGTAAAAGGGGGGGCTTTAGGGGGAGGGAGAATCCCATTCTAAGGGTTTTAGGGTAGGATAATATATTCAGTGTTTACGAGTGTGGGGTGCTACAGGAGCCAGAGGGCAGGGGTGCTACAGGAGCCAGAGGGCAGGCCATTGCAGGGGAAGACACCCCTGATGTTGAGTATTGCTCGCATGTTCTGTCCCTCTCTGCTCATGCCCAGCCCCTGGTCAGCATATTCTTGGAAGCCCTGAGCTCCAGTTGCTACTGATGAATGCCAGATTAGTTAATAATAAAGCTCCCCTCATTTGTGACACCATTGAGAAAGAACATGCTGCCCTGTGGAACACCATGCCCCCAGAGGTGAGGTCTGCCCCCACCTTTACAGCCTTCCGAAGGAGCCTTAAGACCTGGCTCTGCCAACTGGCATGAGGCTCAAATGGGGGTACATCATCAGGGAGGTGGTTGGTAGTTTAGTAGTCACCTCTGGTCTCCCATATGTATACTTTTGGCTCCTTCCCTCTTGGTCCGGTTGGATTTTTTTTAAAGGTTTTTAAAGGGTCAAATTGTTTTTATTATTGTTTTATTGTAAGCTGCCAAGAGTTGCTTGAGTTAGGCAGCATATAAATTTAACAAATAACTATATCTACGTCAATAGTCCAAGACTGTTACAAATTAAATGCACTCTCATTTTAATTCAGGAAGTAGGGCTCAAAAACTGGAAAACACTAGTCTATATTCGAGTATGATAGTCCTACAGATCTTGACTGAACTACAGAGAGAAGCAGAGTTAGCTCTGATTATTATTAACTGAGTGATAATGAAGCCTAATCAACAAAGCAGTCTATCCTCTCTGTCTACCTACTCTCCACCCTCAAATCAGAAGAGAAGGCAATCAGAGCTACCTCTGTATCATGCCAAGAAAACTGCATGATTGCATATGGATAAGTCATCAAGAATTGAATAAAATGAATAGATAACAAATCCTGAACTGCACAGAATTCCATGGCAGCTTACTCCATTAGTTAGTAAATATTGGAGAAGGAAGCATAATCTAATTATAAACTGTACTTCACATTGCTACTGTTTGATATATTTTTAAAGCATACAATCATACCATCTGTCTGTTCCTTAATCTCCACTTCTGTCAGAGGCCAAATTTTTCAGAAAGCATGTCAAAATACTCTTCAGACAATAATCTAGTGTTTCAAACTTTTTTAATAGACACACAGAACAGAAATATGATTTAAAATATCCCTGAATGCTGTATTTATATAAATAAATATAGAAATATATATTTTTCTCAGTTTCTAAATAGTAGAGATTTGACTTTTTAAGAAATGCAGAATATTATATATACCCAAATAAATATTCCACAAGATTAACTCCAAACAGATTCAAGGTTTTAATATCCACTATTTATTCAAGCAAGTGTCTGAACAATTGTCCAAATCATTAAGCCTAGTGGCAGGGGGAAAAAAACAATTACATTTCTTAATTAAAAATATAATTCCAAGATCAGAATCTAAGTTGATTATATTGTATTTTTTAATGTTGATGTTGTGTATTTGTCATCTTAAAATGGCTGGTATTTTAATGCTTACTACATTTTAAAATACACAGTATATTTTTTACCAAGTTGGATAACATCTCCAATGAAAAATATCTAACAGATTTGAAAACTATGATTCTTAGCCAGTGAAACCCCAGAAATACTTGTGAAGCTCTGGAAGAAAGTTATATCTTGATAAAAAAATATCAAAAACTCTTTCCAACTCATGCCATTTTCAAAGCATTTGTTATACGGGACAAAATAGAATCAGGTTTGTGCTGTGAGGCCCATTAACAGAAAAGGTATATGGAGATATTGCTATGTTCCATCCATTTCAGTAGGTCGAATGTTGGAATATCTGCTGGACAAAACTCAGGCAATGGCAAAATTCTTCCTGCTTGTTTATTTATTTAAGAAAATGTATATGACAGCTTGATTACTTTTATTTATTTATTTTACACATTTCTATGCCGCCAGTTTCCGAAGACTCCTGGCGGCTTACATAGATTAGTACTTAT
>JANHZU010005988.1:64496-76898 GCA_032468055.1 Acrochordus granulatus | reverse complement strand
GTTGGTTTTAATGGGTTTATTTTATTTTAATGTTTTTAATTGTATTGTTTTTATTGTTGTTAGCTGCCGAGAGTCTTTGGATTTCAGCAGCATACAAATTTAATAAATAAATAAACTTGGACATAAGATATTCATTGATTTTAAGTAGCCCTACAGTAGCATGCTGAAGCTTCCATCATGACTCATTATAAATACTGTATGTTTCTCAGCCACATAGATAAAATACTATGAAGAGCTGATAACAACTAACTTATATTTCACAGGAAATTCTTTTATAACTGTGGGATCGAGTACTTAATAGAAGTTTTATCTGAAAGAAAAAAGAAAAGCAAAAATGTTATGCTCTCTTATATTATAGAAAGATCATTATTAGGCTTACTGTTTAAATGTGGGCCAAACATTTACTGTTTATAAAAGATGGGGCAATGCTTGTCAGAGCATTCCCTTTCTCTGTGAACTGCCTGTTTATTTGGCAGTGTGCCAACTTGCCTCTGCTAGCTAATATGACCCAAAAACCTCACTGCTGCCACTATTATCTAGGGAAGGCCAAGTTTCACCATTGTGCCTTCTCAGCTTGATGTCCCACTGCAACTGGTGAAAAGGGCATCCTTCCAAGAAGGAAACAACTTGTCCACCAACTATTCCAACTGTCACAGCACTCCACAAAACCAGGTCATCTGAGAAAACAAAAGCTACATTATCTCAAAAGGATGAATCCATAAGTATACCATGATTGACTTTCCAGAAATGCAAGTGGATTAGAACTTCTTTTATATTGTTTCTGAAGCTTTTATTTGAAATGACTTTTTTCTTGCATTGTCTAGGGTTCTCTGAAGAAAGCTCTTGTACTGTCCTTTCCTCAAAGAAATGTTTTACAACAAGTTCAAAGGGAATACATTTGAAGAACCACCTATCCTGATATGAATCTATGTGGACACCAAAGTCAGTACGAGAGACCTTCTCAAATATGTCCTAATTTTCAAGACTATGTTTATCAAGAAAATTGAAAAAAAGTTATTTTCTGAGTTGTACAACCCTCAGGAGTTGTACTCCTCTGCTTTTAGGAAAAAGGTGAAGAAGTTCCTCTTTCACCAGGCCTTTTTACTTTGAGTTAGCTGACACTGAATTTAAACCATGTTTATGGTTTTAATGCGTTTTTTTATTCTTGTTTACCATCTGAGGGCTGTATATGCAAAAAATTGAGCAGAAGAAAGAAAAAGCAGCAGTATTCCTAACCTGACATATTGTATTGTACTTCAAGTGGCTAAAACTTCTTTTTTTCCATTAAAAATTTCTTTATTTGAATTTATTTACATTTGCTGTCCAACTGCAGTGGATACATATATATTTATTTTCCTATTTTAAGAAACATAATAATAGTATTGTTATTTATTAAAACTCTTGATAAAGTTTGTATTATCATCACCATTATTTAAAACAAAGGTAAATTTTCAAAAAGCAGTCATGTGTACTTGATCTAGAAACTTTAGCTAACACTGATGTGGAAGTCAGGATGAGCAGAGTTCTTGGTTACACATACATTACAAGTCCACACTGCCTATTAGCTTCTGCATCAGGTTCAAGGTTGTGTTGGTGTATAAATATTTTGTCAAGTCAAAGTAGATCTTACCAGTAGTTGGCAAAATGGCAGTTAGTGAGAATCTGTCAGAAGGACCTTTTTTGGAAAAGTGATTATTTTGCAGAGCAACCTCTGTATTGACATTTCAAGAAATACTACCAGTTTAGTTGTATTAGATACTTATTAACACCCTTTCAACTATAAATTCCCATCATAATTACTGAATGTTTATCCTAACTCTATGGTACTTTAAGCTGTCTTTGGCAGAGAAAGATATATAAGAGGTGACTAAAGAATAACAGTAATAACTATAAATAGAACTGACTACTGATGCAAAACAGACAATTAACTGAAAGCATCTAAATAATCTGGCAGGTAGACTTTAAAAACTTTTAAGCCATTCTCCTTCATTCAATTAATGTAAAACATGCAGTATTGACAGATGTAGCAGTCTTAGCCATCTCTCCAGAGTATTGCAAATACCAAAGTATCTTTTTGTAGAATGATGAGAAGGGACTACCAAAGCCAGGTTCAAAATCTAGATATATGTACTCTAATAATAACAACATAGTCATTCCAAATCTGTGCTGGCAGAAACAGTTATTTGCTTAACTCTTCCCTTGTATCCAGCAACTAGAAACTGTAAAATGTCAAGAAATATATAACAAACACGCTAATGATCTAACTCCAGAAATATGTCCAAGAAATAAAGCTGACAAGTTTATACTTGAAATCATTGAGAAGGTTTCTTCTGCTAATAAACAGGTTTTCCATCTACCATTGGCAGACTCATCTTTCCTTTCCTTGCAAGCAAATTACTGTGGTATGTTTGTGTTCCTACATACTGTGGCTTAATCTGCAGTTTCCAGTTTTATTATCTGAAGCAGAGCCCCATTCTTACAACTGCACTGTTTGTTTTTGAATAAATTGGATGGGATGTTTCATCCAAAGAAATAAAACCTACTAAAGGTAATGACAGGGACAGCCAATTAAATAGTTGTATTAGTCCTCTCAGTTTACATTTCAGTTTCAAAAATATACAGTATTAGCCTGCAGTGTCAGCAGGGCAGGCGTAGAAAAGGGAGCATTAATATTTAGACAGAGAAGTGTATCAACAGAGGTATATTTCAGAGAGGTGGGAACATAAAATGGATGGGTCATTATTCCCATTTCTTCCAGACCTGATTTAATGGTGTTTGGGTTTCCTGTTTCCATGTGTTCCCATATCTTCTTATCAATGACAAGCTTAAGATACAGGGTGTCTTTTTTTGCTAAAATGTTACTAGCTATTCAGAGTCATGTTCCACAATGTTTTATTGAAAAACAAATATGCTTGTGACAACAGTCAAATGGAAATAGACTGTTGTCTAAATCTATGGTATTAGTTACTATTCCAAAAAAACTACTAGTATGCTATTCCAAAACTATTTTGAATGGTATTAATATCATTTTATATAAAAAATATTAGTTATGTCAATATATCAGGCATTAATTTCAAGGATCTGTGGCCTGTAGATGCATCTATCAAAAGAGTGGATATTCCATTTTCAAACATAAAATATTAGGGTCAGGAGGTTTAGGTCACACATCGCACTTTCAACTGAAATATTTTCTTTGTGGAGAACTTTCTATAAAAGTTTTTATAAACATTATTTAACCCAGAAGTTCTGCCTAATGTGCATACATACTTATTAATTTCAAATTTTATAACACTTCCTTCTTGACTGCACATTTACAGACTAATTAACATTATTGTGCATTATCTTACTGTGGTATTGATATTGCAAGTATATCACTAGCCACCCTCACCCCCCTTTTTTATACATGTAATATTTTTAGCCCTCCTCTCTAGTCCGTCAGGTTTTTTATTTTATTTTAATGTTTGATTTTATTGTAATTTTTTTAATATTTTAATCGATGTTTTTAATGCTTGTTTTTGTTCGCTGCCAAGAGCCTCTGGATTTTGGTGGCATAGAAATATAAATAAATAAATAAATAAATAAATATTGAGAGCTGGTGTAGCAGAGTCAAATTCCTTGTGTGCTTGGCCAAAAAAGAATCTGAGTAATACTTGAGCTAGTAATACTTTCAGATAAATTATTGACAGCTTCACTTGAGTGAAAGCATTTTTCTACAAGCATGCCTCACAATAAAGTGGGTCTCTGTGGAAAACCTTAGCTTTATATTTCTACAAATTCTCCCCTCCTTCTTATTCTAAAGCAGTAACGGGGTCCATGAAGAGACAAAGAATTTCAGTTTCTGATGACTTTAAAAGAGAGAGTGAAGAGAGATTGACTGAATTCATACAATGCAATTGATTCATTCTTCTGCAGGTAAATAGAACATTTCAGTTCAAACACATACTGGTTGCTGTGTAGCTATAGAAACTATTACTGCCTTAAATTAGTTTCTTGGTTGCCGAAAATCATTGGCTGACCATTACAGAAACAAGATGCTAGACTGGATGTATATTTGGTGCATTCCAGCCAGACTTTTCTTCCTGCTTTTAAGAATAGGTTGAAAGGGACAGGAAGGAAGGAAGAAAAAGGTTGAATAAGCGAAGGAAATAAATTAATCTAGAAAAGAAAGGGGGGAATTGGGGGCTAAGGGGGAATCAGCCTTGAGTCACTATGCATGCACAAACGCCTAAGATCTAATCCCTTGTGAGGATTGTTAGTTTTATCTGGGAAGTGCAGGTATTCAGCAGGCAGTTGGAGACATTCTTGTAACCTTGTAACATGAATAAATCAGTTAGCTAGGACTGTAACATCTAAGCCTGATCTTTCCAACGCAAAGCTCTTATACCAAAAATTGAAGGAAAGGTATATCCCTAGATTTGAAAAGACAGAAAGTACCAGTTTGGAAATATTGTATATGCAAACAGATTGTTGGTCTTTTTTACTGAGATAAGGAAATTTGCAAATGTTAATACTCACTTTAACTTGCCATCTACATAAAGGTAAAGTGTTCCCCTGCCAATCACAAAAAACTTTAGGAGGCAGTGCTCACTTCCTTTTGATAGCCAAAGATGCTACGATGGTCATGTGGCTGGCATGACTATATACCAAGGTGCATGGAATGTTATTACCTTCCCTTCGAAGGTGTATTTATTTATCTGTTTGGATTTTTACATGCTTTCCAACTGCTAGGTTGACAGTAGCTGAGGCAGGAACAGGATCTCACCCCATTATGGGTATCACTTGGGTCTCAGACTTGAGCTGCTGACCTTCCGGCTGGTTAAGCTCAGCATCTTAACCGCTCAGCCAACGTACCCCCTTGCCATCTAACATACAAAAGCATTTAGCAGGAGATGAAGGTGAACCCTATAGATCTGGGGATAAACTCCATTAAATCTGAACTGATCCATCGTTCAATCTGGTTGCTGTTACTGAAGGGTATATCTATTAGCCTATATTTTGGTTAATATATGGGCTTGTAAATATCAGAGTTTACTAGTTAAGGATACTTCAGAAGTATCCTGCCTAAACCTGCAACACAAAGAATAATAAGTGCAGCTCAACACATTTGAAAGACAACAGAAAAAAAAAGGCAAAGCTAGTCCCAAAAGTCTGAACATAGCAAAGCTCCTATATCAAAACTTTTCAATAAGAAACTCTTTCATAAGTTTGACTAGAGTAACTTATTGGCATGTCTTATGAATCCTGCCTCACAGCAGTTAACATTTAAAAGTTCATTCACCAGAGTTGGCAAATTATCTATTCTGCTATTTATATTTTTTAAGAAAAAACATGAACTATACTTTTAGCTATAAAAAGTTAAAGGAGCTAAATGAAAATGTTTCTACTCAGAGAAATTAAAAAATTCTCCATAGTTATAAAACAATTTCTCCAAATAATCCAGTCTACTACCATTTGTTTCAAATGCATAAACCCTATGTTACTATAATAAACACAGCTTTAATAAATTCATCCTTAGTGATAAATCTGGACCCCAACTTCAACCTCAACAGTTGAAACATTATCTGAAATTCACTAAATTTTGACATTTTAAAAATAGTGTGTCACTCTTTTTAAGTCTCTTTCTTCTTCTTCTTCTTCTAGCTGCTCCCATTAGGGGTCTCCACAGTGAATCTTCTGTTTCATCTTCCTGAGTCTTCAGCATCCTCCTCAGTCACACCGACCTTCTGCATATCCTCTCTCACAGTATCCATGTACCGCCTCCTAGGCCTTCCTCTTCTCCTTCTGCCCAGTAGCTCCATCCACAACAATCTCTTCCCACCATACACTTCATCCTTCTGCAACACATGCCCAAAGCATCTACGTCTCGCTTCTCTCACTTTATCATCAAACCTTCCTACCTGTTCTGTGTCTCTAATACAGTCATTTCTAATCTTGTCCAACTTTGTCACACCCAACGAAAATCACAGCATCTTCAACTCTGCCACATCTACTCCGCCTCTTGTCTTTTGGTCAGGGCCACTGTCTCTAGGCCGTACAGCATTGCTGGTCTCACCACCATCTTGTAGATACTCTCATTCTTGCAGATACCTTTCTATCACAGGTCACTCCTGACACTCTTCTCCATCCACTCCATCCTTCCTGAACTCTCTTCTTCACTTCTTTGTCACATTTCCCGTTACTTTGGACAGTTGACCCTAGGTATTTAAAGTCATTGATCTTCACCACTGCTACTCCTTGCAATTGCATCCTTCCACCTTCCTCTCTCTCCTTTATGCACATGTACTCTGTCTTGCTCCTACTGACTTTCATTTCCCTTCTCTCCAGTGAGTGCCTCCATTTCTCCATGCTCATCTCAGTGTACGCCCTACTTTCACTGCAGATCACAATGTCATCTGCAAACATATTCTATGGAGACTCCTGTCTGACCTCATCCATTACCATTGCAAACAGGAAGTGGCTGAAGGCCAATCCTTGATGCAAACCCACCTTAACTTTAAACCAGTGTGTCATTCCTACCACACACCTCACTGCTGTCACACTGCCTTCATACATCTCATGTATCAACTTTACATACTTGCTACTCCATACTTCCTCATAGAGCACCACAGCTCCTCTTGCGGCACTCTATCATATGCTTTCTTCAAATCCAAAAACATGCAGTGCAGTTCCTTCTGGCCTTTCCTGCACTTCTCCTGCAGCACTCTTAGCACAAACATTGCAGTGGTAGTCCTCTTTCTTGACATAAAACCATATTGCTGTTCACTGATTATCATCTCTCCTCTCAGCCTAACTTCTACTACTCTTTCCCACAGCTTCATGGTGTGGCTCATCAACTTTATGCCTCTATAGCTGCTGCAGCTCTGTGCATCCCCCTTGTTCTTAAAAATTGGGACAAGTACACTTCTTCTCCACTCCTCAGACATTTTCTCGCTTTCCAGAATCTTGTTAAACAATCTGGTTAGCAGCACCACTGCCATCTCTCCTAAACAGTTCCATTCCTCTACTGGTATCTGGTATGTCATTTGGGCCAAATGATTGTCCATTTTTTATCCTCTTCATAGCACGCCACACACCTTCCTTACTAATTTCCCATACGTCCTGGTTCACTATGCCTGCCTCATCTAACCTCCTCTCTCTCTCATTTTCTACATTTATCAGTTCATCAAAGTAGTCCTTCCATGTACCTAAAACACTATCTTAGTTTGTCAGCACATTTCTGTCCGCATCTTTTACCACCTTAACTTGCAACACATCCCTCCATTCTATTTCTCTGTCTGACCAGTCGATACAAAATCTTTTCTCCTTCCTTTGAGTTCGGCTTCTCAGACATCTCATCATATGCCTTTGCCTTTGTCACTTGTCTCTTCACTCCGTTTCACATCTCCTAATACTCTTGTCTGCTTTCCTTGCTATCCCAATTTTTCTTTGCCTGTCTCTTTCATCTTATGTTTTCCTGAACTTCTTCATTCCACCACCAAGTTTCTTTGTCTCCCTTATTCTTTCCAGATGTCATATCAAGAACCTTCCTAGCTGTCTCCCTCACCACTTCGGCAATAGTTGCCCAGTCGTCCCACACCTCCTTATTGATGCTCACGATCTGACTCACCTTCTTCCTAAATTTTGCACAAAATTCTTCCTCTTTCAGTTTCTACCATCTGATTTTTGGTACAGTCCTCACTCTCTTCCTTCTCTTTGCTTTGCTTCTAAGATCGTCTTGCAGACCATCATTCTGCATTGTCTAACCACACACTCTCCTGCCACCATCTTACAGTCTCTAATCTCTTTCAGATTGCATCTCCTACATAGAATGTAGTCCACCTGTGTGTACCTTCCTCCACTCTTATATGTCACCCTGTACTCATCCTTCTTCCTAAAATATGTGTTTGCCCCTGCCATTTCCATTATTTTTGCGAAATCCACCACCATCTGCCCTTCTGCATTTCTCTCCCTGTACCATACATACCCATCACCTCCTCATCACTGGTGTTCCCTTCACCAACATGTCCGTTGCAGTCTGCTCCGATCACTCCTCTCTCTTCTCTGGGTAAACATACCACCACTTTGTCCAACTTACTCCAAAATTCTTCTTTCTCATCAATCTCACACTCAGCTTGCGGGGCATATGCACTGATGATATTTATATTTACCCCTTCAATTTCCAGTTTCACACTCATGATTCTATCAGTCACTTTCTGCATCTTTACCTGTTTACATACTGGTAAATTAGTTTTTTAACTAGGTATATACTCTGGCAACCATGTTGTGGAAATGCTTATACAGTATATACTTCCAAACACAAAATGCTCAAATTCCATAAATTGGGAGACTCCAGAACATATGCAAGATAAGAATTTGTTATGAATAAAAAAGAAAGAAGTATCAATCCCAATCTTTCTTCTCGCATAAACTCTATTGAAAAATCATATAAAAGCATCTCTTTCACTCTCTTTTTCTGCTAGTACATGATTAAACAATTAATTATAAATGGAAGCTAATACAGTAAGAATATTATTTTTCTGTCCTCTAGAACAATTGCACTAAATAGGCAGCAGACTATTAATATACTACTAAATCTATCATTGTCATGACCATGAACTGGACAAAATTATGCATCCTAAGGCAATAGTTTTTGAACCAAGTTACTCTCAAATGGGTTAACAGAATGTGTTCAAATCTAGAATCCATGACTCCTGAGGAAATGAAATTTGGGGAAGTTGTGGCTGCTTCAGTACTAATGGCTGTTGCTGCCGGGCTTGGCTGCTCTTGTGGTCATGTGATCTTCATTTATAACATTCTGTAACAGTTTCCTAGACAGTCTTGTTTCCCTCACTCCCTTCCCCATCCAGTAGCAGCAATTATCTGTTGGAAGGGAAGGGAAGGGAAGAGGGATTTTCAATGCTCCCTTCCAGATTCCCATAAGGACACTCAATGTGGAAGCTGGCAGTCCTTGGAAGTCACTCCTGTGCACACTGTTTTTTGCCCATCCTTGGTCATTCTTTTCTCTGTTTAGGTAAGGAAATATCTCTAAAATAATGACCTAGTGGGACACATGTTGTCTAGTTTTAAAGTAAATGTTTCTATTTAACACACACAACCTAACAATCAGAGAACAACAGACAGCCCATTCACAGTAAACCTGCTGAAGCAATTAGGTGACATTTTTGCTTTTTGTTGTTATTCTGACCAAGGTTTCATTAAAGTGAGCAGTCAACATGTGCACTAAAGGCAGAATCATCAACACTGATCAGTATTGTAACAATGAAATAATGTTTGACACACTGAATTATGGCTAGATGGGAGGTCTCTGTGGATAACTGGCAAGCCTCATAGAGGAATCTGCTGGTTTGGGGAAGGATTAAAGGTGCTGAATCAGCAAGAAATATTTTCATTGATTCTTAAAGCAGTTGAAACTTGGCAGCAAAATAACACAACATGAAGTGTTACATTAATTATCCTCCACTATTCTTGTCTATAGCTCCAGAGCTTCCTTGAAATCCTGACACATCTGATGGGAAGCCTGCTGACTCCGCTTATCATTTGACACTTCTATGATTTTTATTTAAAGCATGTTAAGGGCACCAAATAAGGGGCTGATCATAAATGATGAAGGAAGTTGCAAAACTCCCTCCCTCACCTGCTCATCAGAATAATAGGACAAAAACAATATTAAATATAAAAGAAAAAGGAGGCTGATCATATAGCTGCAAGTCTCTATTTTTAAGCTGTTTAAACACTCTTTGGAAGAAGAGGTAACTCTAATCAGCTCCTTTAACCGAGAATGATGATGTGATGGATCTAACCTCTTGAATCTGACACAGAGAACATCCTGGCAAGAGGTAGTTGGGTCTTGAGAACATCTGAAAGGTATATAACTACCTACAAACATATCCATCACAGAATTTCATTTTGAAGCAAGCATATGATACTATGCACAGAAAAAGTCGAAATAATAATAAGCCACAAAATTAGAAAAACAACAACAAAAAAGATAGCAAAAGTCAGTTTATACTAATAATATTCACAATACCTCTGCTTCTTTTACTATCCTGGCAAATTATCTTCATTTTCATGTCATCTCAAGATCAGTTCAGACACTTCTCTTTGTTCTTTAAAGTTCTCTCTCTTTTTCAAAAATTTACCCATTACATCCAACCACAATTTTCTCAGTCTTATCTTTCCTTTCAGTCCATTCAGTCTTCATTCATATATGTTTACAGTTCGGTCTTCATGCACTTCTCTATAGGAGGAAATCATTTCAATGCAATTCTTTTTTACTGATTACTCGCTTTCATCTCCCATTCATTCTTCACCATATCCATATTTTACCAGACAGATCTTAGAAACCCTTTCCCACTGCATTCAACTTATATTTTGCAGTTCTGACACATTTCAATCACCTCAGAAACAATGGTGAGGAGTGGAGGACTATGATCCACTTTTTCTTTCTTTGCACATATTAGATGCTATAAAAATGTCAATTATCAAGCTGTTGAAATGTGTATATAAATACACTCATTTTTGGCAACTCACTTGTGACCCTTTTATCTACCCTGCTACTTCTAATAATGAAGATAAAGTAGGGGGGCCTCCATGGATGTTTGTCATCATGGAGTTGGTTGTTGGATTAATCAGTTCCACCTCCCCCATGTACTTCTTGCTCTCCTCTTTACATCTTGCTCTTTTATTGCTATTGTATTGTTATTTTTTATTGTTTTTATTTATACAAATTGTGAGTTGTCTGGACTCACTCCTGAGATGGATGGCATATAAATATGATAAATAAATAAATAGAGAGACCAATGCAGTATTTCTAATTTGAAACCTCTGTGTGATGGAGCAGCACTAATTTTTTGTGTAAAATATCTTTGACAGAGGATCAGTTGTGCTGTAGAGTTCCCGTGTATCATCAGACCATATCTAGGCATTAAACTTTAAAAACAATATCTTACTGAAAAATATATTTTGTAGAACATTAGTCACTTTAAGAGGTACCACCAAGCCATCCCCAGATGTGATGTTGTCCAAACTTCCTATCCTTTGAAAAATTCTTAAAAGAGTGCAAATTTAGAACCATAGATCAGTGATGGTAAACCTATGACACATGTGATATGCTACATGTTTTGGTGACATACCAGCATTCACCAACGCCAGATAATTATTCTTAAAAGCATGTACCATGATTTTTGGATGAAAAGGAGGTGTGTTCTCATGTGAACTCCAGAAGTTGCACAAGAGGGTCATACTTTTGCACAGCATCTGGAGTCTCTGAAAATCCCTGTGAGAATGGGGGGCCTTTCTGGAGGCTGCCGAGGCCATGGAAGAGCCTTCTCCAAAGCCACTTCAAGAACAAAGGTCTCGTGCAACTTGCCGCAGCCTCAGATAGGCCACAGGGGCCTGTCCACGGAAAGAGAACACCACCTAAAGGTCACTGGTGTGCGGCAGATTCCGGGGAGAGCTGGGCCACAGGAGCAGTTGTGTCGTTCCTCAAGGCTCACACACCTTGAAGAATGATGTGAGGTGGCCTTTTTGAGTGACAGTGGTGGGACTAGAGCTGAAGTTGAAGCCCGGAGGTCTACTTCAGGACCTGCCAATGCTACTGTTCAGGATGGCATAGATATGGGAGGAGAAAGAGCATTGTTTCTCTTTTGTTCAGGGATGAGATATGCCAGCAGTGTCAACTTAGGCATTTTCCAAATGTTTGACACACTAAGCCCAAAAGGTTGACCATCACTAGCATAGACTAAAGATCTGGGAAGTACTACAGAAATGTCAGCCAGCCCAGGGCCCATTTGCTGTAACATCGAGAAATTCTTGATAAGCTGAAGGGAACAGAGTCTGGCATATGTTTTTCTTTTTACTCTATAACTCTCTTAATTTTCTTAATAAACTCGTTTTTGGCATTCACGCTGGTTTGGGTCTATTGTTTTGTAATCTTAGAATCTATTGCCTAAAAGGCCGAAGCATGCTGTTATACAGAGCCATTTTAACTTCTTTCAACAAATAATTATTCCTCACAGCAGTTCATATTATTCACTATCTTTCTACTTATGGTTGCGTACCTTCAACTTTTCCCATCCATTTTCTCCTTTTTAGTAAACGTTCAACTAAAATATAAATATCTACCTACCTGCTCTGGTTTTTTTCCATTCTTGCATAATTTATTCATTTTCCCTGTCAAGCACAATTAACTTAGTTTTTGATATGTTAATTTCCCAATCCATGTACCTTGTTGCATCATACAGTCTAGCTAACATTTGCTGCCAATCTGTTGAGTTCTTAGCCACCACAGCACCATCTATAGATAAAAGCACTTTTAACATCACCACAGATACTTCTTATTTACATATCCATAAATACGTTAAATGAAGAACAACCAAGGGGTCACACATGTTTGCCTTACTT